>WEDG01002306.1:0-58010 GCA_017591395.1 Schistocephalus solidus
CACCAACATATGTCATAACTGAAATATCAAAGGATACTAAAATTCAATCCCTTCCGTCAGGATTTCTACACACCGACACATTCAAATATTGATATATTAATTATCACCGTCTTACCCTACCAGAAAGAGTAAATTTATCGGTTCATGTCTACTTACCGACACAATCCATTACTGCTATATTTAAATTACAACTGTCAATACTTACCTACCTACCGTTGTTGGAATATCTTATAAAACATCATTAAAGCATACCGTAAGCAATCCTTTCCTAGTTTTAAAATCTCTGTCACGAACACATCACGCTAAGCACCGTCAATGCCTGCTTTATGCAGTCCTAATTTACCCTTCTGACACATGAACCGCCATATCCAGCATTAACCACGTTAATAGCTACGGTTAGCAGTAACTATCTCAAATAGCTTTGACTACTCCCCATTACATGATGTGACTTAAATATGTACTAACAACTATTAATGCATTACCTAAATCTGAATGGGTGACGCGCGCAGTTTGAGATTTCTGGCAGCAAGAGGCCGATTTTAATCGGGTCTTTGCATTGAGCAAACGGTCCACGAAATTAGTGGTTCAAATTATTGAGATCAGTGGTGAATCTTCCGTCCGGTTGCCTTTGGAACACTCTCCGGTTTGACCGGGAGGTTCTCCCAAATCGAGCACGTTGTCGGAAATCTTGCCCCACACAACCTACCGGTCCAAATTGTTGTCTAACGGCTCTTAAGGGCTACAGGGGACTTTAATTCGACTAGGACAGCTCCAAATAGTTATACCTGCCATGATTTTGGCAGCCTTCACAGCCTGCCAGTCAAATCAGGCTGTAACTGCTTGTCATGCTCTATGATGAGTATCTACAAAACAGGCTGGATATTATCCATATTCTGTCCAATAATTTTGAAATTGTTTCGGGTTACCCGTTAAAACAAAACATTTAACAACTTCCAGCTGGCGGACGAGGTTAAAGAACGTTCGAAGGTTTCGTTTATTTTGCAAAAATGTGAGTGCATAATTTATATTCTGCTTGTGTAAAAGCGATGGTGGTGTACACCTACAACAAACCACTTACGTTTATGCGTGGGTCATAAAGAGATTCAAAGGGCATGCTGGAACACAGTTGAACCCGCAACCACCAACGCGATGCCGGTGCAACTCGCTCACCGCCGACCACCTCATCACGGTGGCAAGCGCTCCTCTTTAATTAATATGCCCGCTAATTGACGTACTGCCATTTTGTAAAGATTGGTCAGAAATTGTCCATCAAGCTGGACAGCTCCAGGATGAGATAAGGCAGCAAAATCTTGCGCTTAAAGGCACTCTTAAGCGGTAAGATGCCACGCGAGAGGTCCGCACTGAGCGACTGACAGGGAGCAAGACCATTCGGCGAGGGAAAATAGTGTCGCGTAAAGCGAAAACCAGGTCAAAACACAAAAGCTTAAACCAAAGGGAAAACGCCAATGGAAACAAAACTTTGAGCGAGATGCCTCAAAAGCGCGAACACGAGTGTATTGACCATTGCCTTGTGTGCTCCACATGAAATGCTGAGATAATCACATCAAGCACAAGCAGTGGAATTGATTCCCCAACCGAAAATACCACCTGCGATTCAAAATCGTTGAAGACCACCAATGGAATTCGCCGAAACCCAAAAAAACGGATCAAAAGCCAACACGCAGCCAATCAGCATCCGCTCCATTGTCACCAGGGCGCAACGTTAAACCTTCCCACTAGGTAGTGGAAGACAGCGTCGTGGGTACAAAATAACACGGACAGGAAAAAGTTTCATAATACAGGGACTACCTGAATCAACAACAACCACTCCCGTAGACAGATATTCGGAAGACACGAACCGCTTTCATGTACTCCTGAACAATATGCTGTTACCTTATGCGCATCGATTTAACTGGAAAAAATCATTCCGCCTTGAAAAACGTCCAGAAAGCCAATTTTGAATCAACGCGCCCTAGGCGTCTGAAAGTTATCTTGACCAATAGCCAGTCACATTCTGTCTGGCGCTGTAAAGTTAAACTGAAACCCTGGAGTTTTTCAACAGGATATCTCACATGCAGAGCGGAACAAACGCCATCAACTTGTCATCGAATTTAGATTGTGGCTCAACGAGTTAGAGGGAAACAAATTTGGTTATTTACAACCACAAAAGTTATCCATTGTCCATTGTTCTCCACGTGGAGGCCACTCAGGATTATCACGCAGTTGGCCCAGTAAACAGGGAGCTCGCGCCCGACTTTAAGCACTGTCCGAGTAAACAGCATAGCAACATTCCTTATAACTAAGTGCACAGTGTATATTATCGAGATTGACGAGCTTAAAGGTGCATGTCTTTTGATCTATCTCAGATATGATTTCTGTAACAGAAATTTGGATGTCCTAACTTTACGTGGACGACTGAGAGGTAACTATGGCTAGCAACCCACTTTTTAGAAAAGTAGGCGGCGTACGACATACTGAAAGCTATAAACTTTCGTGCGCACTTCCGAGGCGATATGGCTATCATCCGTAAATGTGCCATGAACATCAAGTCTAGATGTCCTGACAGTCTACCGCCCACCGAGGAAAGAGACGAGTAGATGATTCTTAACTGATAGTGGAGCTTGAAAAGATTGCTTCACGGTTGGATATCCTGATCATGGGTGATTTAATGCAACACACATTGACTGGAGCTCAACCTATTTACATAGTTATTACGCAGACTCTGACTGTTGTCTTCTGGGCACGACGATAAAGCTACTTCTCACACAGCGCACGTCACTTTTGAGTATGAAAATATAAAACATCGGTTTTGAGACCCAGTAGTAGTGTCACATTCGTAAGTTGCTGTGTCGCATGTTCTGTTAGGCCTCAATGCTTAAAAACGGAAGATATTTTGTTTTTAATTTTGGATTTTAGAACATTGGATAGCAAAATTACAAGAACTAAATCATGGTTTCTGTTTTTAGAAATCTGACCTCTTTTCACATTTATTCCATTAAGCCAACGGCGGAGATTGATGAGGCGTCCTTTCAAGAGTGGCAACGTGCGCCACGTTGATCAATATCACTCTGGGTTGCAAAAATGAATTAATTGATATGTAATCTGAACATAAAGCACAGCTGTCGTTTGTTTCATATTTTATTATTTGTAAAGACTCGACCCCTTTTTAACACATATCTTACTTGTGTGGGATTTATTTACGAAAGTAAGTTTTAATAGCATGTTTTTGCTTCTCTATGTCTTGTCTTCATACAAATAAATGAAAATAGCAAAACTTGGTTATATATTCAGCCACCAAACGCCATTCTTACTTACATTGACTTCTAGGGACAACTGTGTTATACTGGGACACGGCTGATCAACTTGATTCGATGATGGCTTTTTGAAACATTAGCAACAGAGCGATTAGCATTCGGATGATTACGGTGGCCTCTTGCGTTCGATGGGTTAAACGTAAGGGTGTGAGTTATTTTTCTCGTTGTGCTCTTGAATAGACGATAGTGTGCCTCTGTAGAATGTAGGAAGAATAAATATGAACAGGTCATTTAATTTCATTTCAAAAATGTTGTCTTGTCAACCTCAGTTTATCTAAATAAATTGGTTGTAATTAAGGACAGGAAAAGCTCCCTTCAATGTCTTACGTCTTGGCATACTCTCCTCAATTCACGTTGAAAATACGTGGCAAAGGTGAAATTATGCTTGATCTTTGTTCAAACTTCGTATAGATTCTGCACCCCTTTTTAATAGAAACATGCGATTTCTATCGTTTATCTTTGCATCCGCAGATTTCGTTAAGGAATATTGAAGTCCAAAATCTAGGTTTTTAATGACCTCATTCGCAGTATTAGCGCAGATACCAAATTATCTCAAAAAATGCTTACCGTGCTTGTAAATTAATTCATTTGATGCCTATTTATTATTTTTGCGAATATATTGATTATTCAGGTATTTGCAGTCCCGCACTTTTGGCTTTCTGTACATTTATTTCATAGGCCAGTGTTAACAGTATGTAAATGAAAATTAATGGACCGACTCACTCAGACGCCAATATAATTTGAAGATTAATTCATTGTAAATGAGTTAAGAAGATGGAATTATATTGCGGCCATTCCGCTGATGCAGGACTCACTCCCAAGCATTTCATGGCGTTGTTGCAACATCCACAAACACCCGAAGGTTGTGTGGGTTTCCGAAGTACATTGGTGATAAGTGACACATACATTTTAAGACATACCAATATAGTCTCAAATATTGAAATATTCAAAAGCGGTAGACGGGAAGGCCTATATCAGGGCACTGCACTTGAGGTTTGAACAAAATGCTTTTGCAGGGCTTGCATTTATATAAGCACAATAGTAATGCAGACACCGAAAACGACTAAGCAACCTTCGATGAGACGTTCACGGACAGATGCAAACGAGGGAAGAGAAACAGACATGCGGGTCTGGGACAAAAAACGCGGGCAATGCAGATGAGGTCAATGACAATTGCCATCCCGACACAGGCCCCAGGCGAGGCGTTGGAAAATAAATCAATGACCAGCAGGACAGCAAATAATCCCCCCTGCAGTGCATCCTGCACGAAAAGCTGTAGAGTAAACATGTTCAGAACCCATAAACCCTATGAAACGCCATACTGAACCTACCTCCGACGATTGAATATTGTTTGATTTGGAAACGTCAGGATAATAAACCTTCCGTTCCCGTCATCGCATTTTCTTCTTATTTTTGCCAGGGGACGCGCATTTTTCTCGTCAAAATATCAACATATATATATATATATATATATATATATATATATATATATGTATGACAAAAGACGTTATACCGTACTTCCGACATAGATACGGCTTAAAGCCCAGACACGTGTTTCGACGATATTTCTGCTGCTGTGTGACACAGCAACGAGGGGTTCGGCTCCTACGTGGGTCCCCAGCGTTCTCTATGCGTTTTCTGGTATATGGACTCCAGAGAATAATCGGGTAAATAATTTCTGAAATTATTAAGTGCAGGACATGGAGTCAGGTGATTCGGACATGACTTTTAAGGGTCAGACCAAAATTTCAATGAACATTTGGGTCGAGACAATCAACCACTGTGAATTACCACGTAATGCCCATTCTACAAACAAGTAGTACTACAAGAGTATGAACTTATATGACAAAGACGTTATGCCGTACTTCCGACACAGATACTAGCTAAAAGCCCAGACACGTGTTTCGCCGATATTACTGCTGTTTGTGACACAGCAACGAGGGGTTCGGCTCCTCAGTGGGTACCCCAGCGTTCTCTATGCGGTGTCTGGTATATGGACTCCAGAGAATAATCGGGTAAATAATTTCTGAAATTATTGAAAGTGCAGGACATGGAGTCAGGTGATTCGGACATGACTTTTTTGAGTCAGACCCGAAATTTCAATGAACATATTCGGTCTGACCTAAAAATGTCATGTCCGAATCACCAAACTCCATGTCCTAATAATATTTCAGAAATTATTAACCCGATATATATAAATATATATATATATATATATATATATATATATATTAATTTATTTACGCGATTATTCTCTGGAGTCCATATACCAGAAACCGCATAGAAACGCTTCGAAAAGCCGAACCTCGTGCTGTCTGCTGTAACAGAAACATCGGCGAAACACGTGTCTGGCTTTAACTGTATATGTCGGAAGTACGGTACTAACGTCTTTTCCATATAGATGCATACTACTTGTAGTACTACTTGTTTAGAATGAGGCATTACGTAGTCATTCACAGTGGTTGATTGTCTTCATGTTCATTGAAATTTCGGTTCTGACCCTAAAAAGTCATGCTCCAATCACATGACTCCATGTCCTGCACTTAATAATTTCAGAAATATTTACCCGATTACTCTGAATCCATATACCATGAAAACGCATAGAGAACGCTGAGAGCCGACCCTCATTGCTGTCTTGCAGCACGAAAGTATCGGCAAAAACACGTGTTTGCAAACTTTAGCAGTATCTTTGTCGAGTACAGTATAACGTCTTTTGCTATATATATATAGTATATATATATATATATATATATATATATATATATATATATATATATATATATATATATATATATATTGTTAAGATGGAACCTTGAAAAACAAGGGAAATCGGAATGGCCATTTCTGGCTTATTAGCCGTCATCAGCCAGTCATACCCAATCCCAGGTGTGGATCACCCGATATTCGAACCGCGACCTTTGGTCATTGAGTATGACAATCAACCATTCCATTTAGCCACGGGCCCGTTGTTTTGTCGGTTGCGATCGGGAATATGGACTATGAAAGAGTGGTGTTCACCGATCTCGTTAAGGAACACTTATGTTCCGTTGTGCTGGAGCACACTTAAGAGCCCTCGCGGGCAGTCGCGTAGCGACTTGACATATATATTGTTAAGATGGAACCGACAAAGACAAGGGAGACCGGAATGGCCATTTCTGGCTTATTAGCCGTCATCAGCCAGTCATACCCAATCCCAGGTGTGGATCACCCGAGATTCGAACCCGCGACCTTTGGTCATTGAGTGCGACACTCTACCATTGAGCCACGGGCCCGTTGTTTTGTCGGTTGCAATCGGGAATATGGACTATGAAAGAGTGGTGTTAACCGATCTCGTTAAGGAACACTTATGTTCCGTTGTGCCTTTGGAGCTCACTTAAGAGCCCTAGCGGGCAGTCGCGTAGCGACTTGACATATATATTGTTAAGATGGAACCGACAAAGACAAGGGAGACCGGAATGGCCATTTCTGGCTTATTAGCCGTCATCAGCCAGTCATACCCAATCCCAGGTGTGGATAACCCGAGATTCGAAACCCGCGACCTTTGGTCATTGAGTGTGACACTCTACCATTGAGCCACGGGCCCGTTGTTTTGTCGGTTGCGATCGGGAATATGGAATTTGAAAGAGTAGTGTTCACCGATCTCGTTAAGGAACACTTATGTTCCGTTGTGCCTTTGGAGCTCACTTTAGAGCCCTCGCGGGCAGTCGCGTAGCGACTTGACATATATATTGTTAAGATGGAACCGACAAAGACAAGGGAGACCGGAATGGCCATTTCTGGCTTATTAGCCGTCATCAGCCAGTCATACCCAATCCCAGGTGTGGATCACCCGAGATTCGAACCCGCGACCTTTGGTCATTGAGTGTGACACTCTACCATTGAGCCACGGGCCCGTTGTTTTGTCGGTTGCGATCGGGAATATGGACTATGAAAGAGTGGTGTTCACCGATCTCGTTAAGGAACACTTATGTTCCGTTGTGCCTTGAGCTTACCTTAAGAGCCCTCGCGGGCAGTCGCGTAGCGACTTGACATATATATTGTTAAGATGGAACCGACAAAGACAAAGGGGAGACCGGAATGGCCATTTCTGGCTTATTAGCCGTCATCAGCCAGTCATACCCAATCCCATGGTCTGGATCGCCCGAGATTCGAACCCGCGACCTTTGGTCATTGAGTGTGACACTCTACCATTGAGCCACGGGCCTGTTGTTTTTGTCGGTTGCGATCGGGAATATGGACTCCTGAAAGAGTGGTGTTCACCGATCTTCGTTTAAGGAAACACTTATGTTCCGTTGTGCCTTGGAGCTCACGTTAAGAGCCTTCGCGGGCAGTCGCGTAGCGACTTGACATATATATTGTTAAGATGGAACCGACAAAGACAAGGGAGACCGGAATGGCCATTTCTGGCTTATTAGCCGTCATCAGCCAGTCATACCCAATCCCAGGTGTGGATCACCCGAGATTCGAACCCGCGACCTTTGGTCATTGAGTGTGACACTCTACCATTGAGCCACGGGCCCGTTGTTTTGTCGGTTGCGATCGGGAATATGGACTTTGAAGAGTGGTGTTCACCGATCTCGTTAAGGAACACTTATGTTCCGTTGTGCCTTGGAGCTCACTTTAGAGCCCTCGCGGGCAGTCGCGTAGCGACTTGACATATATATTGTTAAGATGGAACCGACAAAGACAAAGGGAGACCGGAATGGCCATTTCTGGCTTATTAGCCGTCATCAGCCAGTCATACCCAATCCCAGGTGTGGATCACCCGAGATTCGAACCCGCGACCTTTGGTCATTGAGTGTGACACTCTACCATTGAGCCACGGGCCCGTTGTTTTGTCGGTTGCGATCGGGAATATGGACTTTGAAAGAGTGGTGTTCACCGATCTCGTTATGGAACACTTATGTTCCGTTGTGCCTTGGAGCTCACTTTAGAGCCCTCGCGGGCAGTCGCGTAGCGACTTGACATATATATTGTTAAGATGGAACCGACAAAGACAAGGGAGACCGGAATGGCCATTTCTGGCTTATTAGCCGTCATCAGCCAGTCATACCCAATCCCAGGTGTGAATCACCCAAGATTCGAACCCGCGACCTTTGGTCATTGAGTGTGACACTCTACCATTGAGCCACGGGCCCGTTGTTTTGTTGGTTGCGATCGGGAATATGGACTATGAAAGAGTGGTGTTCACCGATCTCGTTAAGGAACACTTATGTTCCGTTGTGCCTTGGAGCTCACTTTAGAGCCCTCGCGGGCAGTCGCGTAGCGACTTGACATATATATTGTTAAGATGGAACCGACAAAGACAAGGGAGACCGGAATGGCCATTTCTGGCTTATTAGCCGTCATCAGCCAGTCATACCCAATCCCAGGTGTGGATCACCCGAGATTCGAACCCGCGACCTTTGGTCATTGAGTGTGACACTCTACCATTGAGCCACGGGCCCGTTGTTTTTGTCGGTTGCGATCGGGAATATGGACTATGAAAGAGTGGTGTTCACCGATCTCGTTAAGGAACACTTATGTTCCGTTGTGCCTTGAGCTCACTTAAGAGCCCTCGCGGGCAGTCGCGTAGCGACTTGACATATATATTGTTAAGATGGAACCGACAAAGACAAAGGGAGACCGGAATGGCCATTTCTGGCTTATTAACCTTCATCAGCCAGTCATACCCAATCCCAGGTGTGGATCACCCGAGATTCGAACCCGCGACCTTTGGTAATTGAGTGTGACACTCTACCATTGAGCCACGGGCCCGTTGTTTTGTCGGTTGCGATCGGCAATATGGACTATGAAAGAGTGGTGTTCACCGATCTCGTTAAGGAACACTTATGTTCCGTTGTGCCTTTGGAGCTCACTTAAGAGCCCTTGCGGGCAGTCGCGTAGCGACTTGACATATATATTGTTAAGATGGAACCGACAAAGACAAGGGAGACCGGAATGGCCATTTCTGGCTTATTAGCCGTCATCAGCCAGTCATACCCAATCCCATGTGTGGATCACCCGAGATTCGAACCCGCGACCTTTGGTCATTGAGTGTGACACTCTACCATTGAGCCACGGGCCCGTTGTTTTTGTCGGTTGCGATCGGGAATATGGACTATGAAAGAGTGGTGATCACCGATCTCGTTATGGAACACTTATGTTCCGTTGTGCCTTGAGCTCACTTTAGAGCCCTCGCGGGCAGTCGCGTAGCGACTTGACATATATATTGTTAAGATGGAACCGGACAAAGACAAGGGAGACCGGAATGGCCATTTCTGGCTTATTAGCCGTCATCAGCCAGTCATACCCAATCCCATGTGTGGATCACCCGAGATTCGAACCCACGACCTTTGGTAATTGAGTGTGACACTCTACCATTGAGCCACGGGCCCGTTGTTTTGTCGGTTGTGATCGGGAACATGGACTTTGAAAGAGTGGTGTTCAACGATCTCATTAAGGAATACTTATGTTCCGTTGTGCCTTGAAGCTCACTAAAGAGCCCTCGCGGGCAGTCGCGTAGCGACTTGACATATATATTGTTAAGCTGGAACCGACAAAGACAAGAGAGACCGGAATGGCCATTTCTGGCTTATTAGCCGTCATCAGCCAGTCATACCCAATCCCAGGTGTGGATCACCCGAGATTCGAACCCGCGACCTTTGGTCATTGAGTGTGACACTCTACCATTGAGCCACGGGCCCGTTGTTTTTGTCGGTTGCGATCGGGAATATGGACTATGAAAGAGTGGTGTTCACTGACCTCGTTAAAGAACAGTTATGTTCCGTTGTGCCTTGGAGCTGGCTTTAGAGCCCTCGCGGGCAGTCGCGTAGCAACTTGATATATATATTGTTAAGATGGAACCGACAAAGACATAGGGAGAACGGAATGGCAATTTCTGGCTTATTAGCCGTCATCAGCCAGTCATACCCAATCCCATGTGTGGATCACCCGAGATTCGAACCCGCGACCTTTGGTAATTGAGTGTGACACTCTACCATTGAGCCACGGGCCCGTTGTTTTGTCGGTTGTGATCGGAATATGGACTATGAAAGAGTGGTGTTCACCGATCTCGTTAAGGAACACTTATGTTCCGTTGTGCCTTTGGAGCTCACTTTAGAGCCTTCGCGGGCAGTCGCGTAGCGACTTGACATATATATTGTTAAGATGGAACCGACAAAGACAAGGGAGACCGGAATGGCCATTTCTGGCTTATTAGCCGTCATCAGCCAGTCATACCCAAATCCCTGGTGTGGATCACCCGAGATTCGAACCCGCGACCTTTGGTCATTGAGTGTGACACTCTACCATTGAGCCACGGGCTCGTTGTTTTGTCGGTTGCGATCGGGCAATATGGACTATGAAAGAGTGGTGTTCACCGATCTCGTTAAGGAACACTTATGTTCCGTTGTGCCTTTGAGCTCACTTTAGAGCCCTCGCGGGCAATCGCGTAGCGACTTGACATATATATTGCTAAGATGGAACCGACAAAGACAAGGGAGACCGGAATGGCCATTTCTGGCTTATTAGCCGTCATCAGCCAGTCATACCCAATCCCATGTGTGGATCACCCGAGATTCGAACCCGCGACCTTTGGTCATTGAGTGTGACACTCTACCATTGAGCCACGGGCCCGTTGTTTTGTCGGTTGCGATCGGGAATATGGACTATGAAAGAGTGGTGTTCACCGATCTCGTTAAGGAACACTTATGTTCCGTTGTGCCTTGGAGCTCACTTTAGAGCCCTCGCGGGCAGTCGCGTAGCGACTTGACATATATATTGTTAAGATGGAACCGACAAAGACAAAGGGAGACCGGAATGGCCATTTCTGGCTTATTAGCCGTCATCAGCCAGTCATACCCAATCCCAGGTGTGGATCACCCGAGATTCGAACCCGCGACCTTTGGTCATTGAGTGTGACACTCTACCATTGAGCCACGGGCCCGTTGTTTTTGTCGGTTGCGATCGGGAAAATGGACTATGAAAGTGGTGTTCACCGATCTCGTTAAGGAACACTTATGTTCCGTTGTGCCTTGGAGCTCACTTTAGAGCCCTCGCGGGCAGTCGCGTAGCGACTTGACATATATATTGTTAAGATGGAACCGACAAAGACAAGGGAGACCGGAATGGCCATTTCTGGCTTATTAGCCGTCATCAGCCAGTCATACCCAATCCCAGGTGTGGATCACCCGAGATTCGAACCCGCGACCTTTGGTCATTGAGGTACACTCTACCATTGAGCCACGGGCCCGTTGTTTTGTCGGTTGCGATCGGGAATATGGACTATGAAAGTGGTGTTCACCGATCTCGTTAAGGAACACTTATGTTCCGTTGTGCCTTGGAGCTCACTTTAGAGCCCTCGCGGGCAGTCGCGTAGCGACTTGACATATATATTGTTAAGATGGAACCGACAAAGACAAGGGAGACCGGAATGGCCATTTCTGGCTTATTAGCCGTCATCAGCCAGTCATACCCAATCCCAGGTGTGGATCACCCGAGATTCGAACCCGCGACCTTTTGGTCATTGAGTGTGACACTCTACCATTGAGCCACGGGCCCGTTGTTTTGTCGGTTGCGATCGGCAATATGGACTATGAAAGAGTGGTGATCACCGATCTCGTTATGGAACACTTATGTTCCGTTGTGCCTTTGAGCTCACTTTAAGAGCCCTCGCGGGCAATCGCGTAGCGACTTGACATATATATTGCTAAGATGGAACCGACAAAGACAAGGGAGACCGGAATGGCCATTTCTGGCTTATTAGCCGTCATCAGCCAGTCATACCCAATCCCAGGTGTGGATCACCCGAGATTCGAACCCGCGACCTTTGGTCATTGAGTGTGACACTCTACCATTGAGCCACGGGCCCGTTGTTTTGTCGGTTGCGATCGGGAATATGGACTATGAAAAGTGGTGTCCGATCTCGTTAAGGAACACTTATGTTCCGTTGTGCCTTGGAGCTCACTTTAGAGCCCTCGCGGGCAGTCGCGTAGCGACTTGACATATATATTGTTAAGATGGAACCGACAAAGACAAGGGAGACCGGAATGGCCATTTCTGGCTTATTAGCCGTCATCAGCCAGTCATACCCAATCCCAGTGTGGATCACCCGAGATTCGAACCCGCGACCTTTGGTCATTGAGTGTGACACTCTACCATTGAGCCACGGGCCCGTTGTTTTGTCGGTTGCGATCGGGAATATGGACTATGAAAGAGTGGTGTTCACCGATCTCGTAAGGAACACTTATGTTCCGTTGTGCCTTGGAGCTCACTTTAGAGCCCTCGCAGGCAGTCGCGTAGCGACTTGACATATATATTGTTAAGATGGAACATACAAAGATAAGGGAGACCGGAATGGCCATTTCTGGCTTATTAGCCGTCATCAGCCAGTCATACCCAATCCCAAGTGTGGCACACCTGGGATTCGAACCCGCGACCTTTGGTAGTTGAGTCGACCGCTCTACCATTGAGCCACGGGCTCGTTTTGTCGGTTGTGATCGGGAATATGATGATAGTGTGGAGCTCACCGATCTGCTTAAGGAACATGCATGTTCCGTTATGCCCTGGAGCTCAGACTAGAGCCCTCGCAGGCGGTCGCATAGCGAGGCCATTCCGGTCTCCCTTGTCTTTGTTGGTTCCATTCCATCATATGCTACACGTCGCTATGCGACCGCCTGCGAGGGCTCTAGTCTGAGCTCCAGGGCACAACGGAACATGCATGTTCCTTAAGCAGATCGGTGAGCTCCACTATCATCATATTCCCGATCACAACCGACAAAACAACGAGCCCGTGGCTCAATGGTGAGCGTTCGACTCAAATACCAAAGGTCGCGGGTTTGAATCCCAGGTGTGCCACACTTGGGATTGGGTATGACTGGCTGATGACGGCTAATAAGCCGAAATGGCCATTCCGGTCTCCCCTTGTCTTTGTCGGTTCCATTCCATCATATGCTACACGTCGCTATGCGACCGCCTGCGAGGGCTCTAGTCTGAGCTCCAGGGCACAACGGAACATGCATGTTCCTTAAGCAGATCGGTGAGCTCCACACTATCATCATATTCCCGATCACAACCGACAAAACAACGAGCCCGTGGCTCAATGGTAGAGCGTTCGACTCAACTACCAAAGGTCGCGGGTTCGAATCCCAGGTGTGCCACACTTGGGATTGGGTATGACTGGCTGATGACGGCTAATAAGCCAGAAATGGCCATTCCGGTCTCCCCTGTCTTTGTCGGTTCCATTCCATCATATGCTACACGTCGCTATGCGACTGCCTGCGAGGGTTCTAGTCTGAGCTCCAGGGCACAACGGAACATGCATGTTCCTTAAGCAGATCGGTGAGCTCCACACTATCATCATATTCCCGATCACAACCGACAAAACAACGAGCCCGTGGCTCAATGGTAGAGCGTTCGACTCAAATACCAAAGGTCGCGGGTCCGAATCCCAGGTGTGCCACACTTGGGATTGGGTATGACTTGCTGATGACGGCTAATAAGCCAGAAATGGCCATTCCGGTCTCCCCTTGTCTTTGTCGGTTCCATTCCATCATATGCTACACGTCGCTATGCGACCGCCTGCGAGGGCTCTAGTCTGAGCTCCAGGGCACAACGGAACATGCATGTTCCTTAAGCAGATCGGTGAGCTCCACACTATCATATATATATATATATATATATAGCTTTTTCTGCCCTTATCCAGCCGAACGCTAACCTGCCTACCAGCTGTTACCGGAAACACAAATATACGCCGGTAATAGACTCAAGTAATCCACAGACTGGATTCAGCAGATGGGTCGTAAGCACTTCAGCAATACTAACTTCACCACTATCGCTGCAAGTCGCGTATTTATTCATTCTGAAATAGGCGCAAATTGATCTGTTGAGGATCTCACTGTTCTGATTTGTAAAGTCAGTTTATTTTCGCCCAACCTGTTCCCCTTCCCCACCTCCCTCCGTTTTCATGCGCAGACCTACGCAATAGATCGTCTGAAGAAACTCCTTCTGCCAGCCCCTGCTCCGGAACTCTTCCCCTTCACAGTAGGAGCCGTAATGCCCACGGAGTGGACCGATGAATCCTGCCAAACCTGCGCCCATCTCCTCCTCGGTCTGATGCCCCGAAATCCGCGCCGCCTCCTCCTCACGTAAGCGGTCCTTTTTCCCCATGTTTGCCTTGTGTCTTATGCCCCTCACTGTAAATGCGCTAGATGCTAGATCACAGAGCACGGCAGGTGAGATGAGCACCTGCCGAAAATGGGGGGAAGGGGTGATACGCCTAGGTGCCACCCACCTGCGCCTTTTCCCGCCACCGGTCTTGACCCGGCCCGAGTTGGAGAAGGAGGAGGAGGAGAAGGATTGCAGATGCGTGATGGCTCCTTCTCGCCCCCAGGTTTTTAGTAATCCTGGTTTGAGTGTGTTAAGCGGGTCAGGTCGTGCTGTGGCGCGCGAAGATGAGTTCGCTGACCCTATCACAGTCACTGCGCCCACTCCTGTCTCAGACAACTGACAGGTTTGGACGGTGGTCTGATTCTAAGGATGGGGGGAGAGAGTGAGGTCGACGGTTCAGCGCATTTTTCCTCACTATAACCAATCTGACGCGCTTGAAACTATCAGGGTGCGCTAAACGCCGTGGCTTGAAAAGTAGCCACCGGATAGGATACCTCAGACCGCATGGTCAGCTCAATGTGTGTTTGTATGGAATAGATGACTTGCGCACTGGAATTCAGACTACAATGGCTCCTTTTTACGGTGATCTTTAGGAGTACTCCCACTCTGTTGGGCATCCGAGCCGCCCCTCCCTTGTGTTGTAGTGTTCTAGTTTTGTGTTGGACCACAGTGCGTGGGCCTGCACCCTCTACCACCTGCGGTCTTCTTGGCTCTGTCTTGACACCGGGCTCAGGTGGGGAATAAAACAGAGAGTGAGGTAGATGCAGTGCAAGTTTACTCTCCTTATAATCCAGCGCAAGTCACCGTCCCTGCACCACGCTGCTGTGGAACATACGATGAATATCGTCAGACTACGACAGTCGAAACTCTTGTACTACCACCATCATCTAATTCACTGCCTCCCATGAGCCACTTTGCTGTGGGCCACACGGTGCATCTTGTCGAAATCGACGATAGAACTGTCATCGTTGTTCCCATTGCCTGGTATCTCGCAAATTTATAAATGCTTCGTATGCCACAATTGCTGTCCAGCCAACTTTGGAAATTAACGTGGTAGATGCCTGTACATAGTCGTTCGTCCACTTTCTTCATGTAGAACGAGAAACCGGAAATATGGAACTATGCCGTTTGCTCATCGGCAGTGTTAGCATGGAGGACATACCCCACAGGACTTCAACAAATTCGTTATGGTATTTTTGCTCTATCAAAGACTGTCTTGACCAATTCCCTTGGGACGGAAGCGAACGCCAAACCATATCATGCGCATCTATGCCACCATTATTTATTTCTAGGAATAATATTTTCAACTTAGCCCGGTGTTCTCTGCAGATTTTTGGATACGCTTTGCCGGCGAGCCTTATAATGCGACGTTTGGTAAATGTGGTGAATGTAAAGGCCTTCAAAACTCACTGATGTCATCTGATGGATTCAGTATTGATTGCTTAGGAAATCCTGTCTGGGTATTCAGCTTACTGTATCAGAATTGCAAGATCCCATACATTGTAGTAGGCTGTGCGCGTAATTTGGTTCAAGTGTGAATAAACGCACGGTTCCTGGTGGAGTCTCATAGTTTAGATGGTTAGAGTGTTGGTTGTGTTTAAACCTTGCCCTTGCTGTCGTGGGGTCCTCGAGGTCTTCGCTGCTTAACTTATTTGCACACATTGGTGACACCGTGAGTGTTCGCATCAGCTGGACCTGGCGACCGTCGTCCATGAGGTGTATGAACGTTCTCCCTTGGTTTGAACCGCAATGGACCGAGGATGATCTGGACATATATTTCCGCCTTTAAAATCCCTCAACGGACTCTGCAATCAGCAAGGGAGAATCTGGCTGATTCATTTGACCTCCGAAATGCCCCCCGTTGGACCTCCCCAAAGGTGACAGTTTTTTTCACTGTCTGCTCTTTTTCAACTATGTTCCACTATGTTGGCCTCGCCAACATATCGAGATACTATTTTTTTTGATACCACAACTCGCACGTACAAATAGGGAATTCAAAGGTGACTCACCTACATCTCCCTCAAATATACTGATACTGATTCAAACCCCACCGAGGCCGCCGAATTGCTCAAAATTGACTCAAATCAGTTGTTTTTGCCCAGCCACATTTTCATAAAGTTTTGGCAACTCCTGACTCTGTCTACGTCGACTTGTCTTCCGCAGCTATCTTCCTCACCTACCCTCCCCGTCTGGTATGCATTCACGTTGTTTTCCAATCCTTTTTCAGTCTGGCTGAAGTCTACGTGGAGGCCTCAGTGACCGCCAAGCGGACGCTTCTGCGAATGATGGACGCTTCAGTGAGTACTGAAATCACCACACGCCAGCCTTTTCTGATCCTAATCCCCTCCCTCCCTTTTTCATCGTCCACATTCATTCCCAATTTGAAACGTCTTGTATCACCGGTGTCTCCCACTAGAGGGATGGAACCGTGGAGCCTGGAGGCTATGGTGTCCGCCGTGCTTTTTGTCCGCACGGTAGGCCACCCTTACCTCCAGTTAGTTTGGTTAATTCCAACTGCTGAATCACGGTGCGATTGCATGCACCAAGGAGAAGCTGGTATGAATGTCAGCAGACACCGCTCCCATCGATCTTGTTTGTTAAAACGTACAATTGACTGTCAAAATTGCAGCTTAACCATCGTGAATCTGCCATTCACGACCCTTTCATCGGCCTTCAAGGCTGACAGTTGTGCGTTTGTAGTAAATTTAAACTAAATTTGATCTAAGTATTCACTTATGACGATTTCTGATGCAGGAAATCATGCCTTCCAAAAGCGCGGCATTAAAAAGAGGAATATGAGAATCCCTCGAATATCGGGGATTACGTTCCGAGACTCCGTGCCAAAAACACCGATTAGTTGACCCTCATTGTCATCTAGCGGAATCTAGATTGATTGCTTAGGCAACTCCTTGGGTAGTCAGCATCAGCTGGGTAGGAAATTTTCTTCAAATTCGATTAAGCTTACGGTTCCCGATGATGTCTCGTAGCCCGAATGTCAATAATACTGCATGTACTAAGGCCTTGCCCCAATTGTAGTGGGTTCGAATGCCGCCGAAGTCGCCAGATGAAGCCTTACTATTTTTACGCTGCCCCGGGGATTTGGGTACTTACTGCAATATTTCCCCCCCCCCTCGGTGATTACTCCCTCTGTCGGCGTCCCTGCGGCTGTGGTAATCACCGCTTCCTATTTTCATTCTTCTTCTCTCCCCACCCTCAATTCCCTTGTCTTTGAATTCGCACAGGTCTTTGAAATCGGTCTTCACTCGCCCGACCTTCTTACCCTTGTCGACGAATGCCCAATGGGCGCTGAGTCCTTGGTCACTCGCATGCTCTCCATCCTCACCGATCCGCGCACCGTCTTCTCACGCCTGCAGCAGCAACAACAGCAGCTGACCTCGTCTCCTGCACCAGCCGGAACCGCTGCTGTGATAACACCCGGATCTACGACGGCGACTACCGCCGTCGCTGTTGCCTGTCAGAACGTGATTCCCATTATGCCGCCACCGGCTCTGGTGGACCGAGTACGGCGTCTGTATGCCACACGGGTGCACGACGTGCGATGCCTCATTCCTGTCCTCGTGGGCCTGACGAAACAGGAGGTGATTGCTGCTCTGCCCAAGCTGGTCCAGTTGAATGAGAAGGTGGTGAAGGAGGTGATTAGCCGCCTCTTGCATGGTAAGTGTGCCCTTGGTCTTCTGCTGGATGGTGGAAGAAGAGAAGGAAGGTGGGTTTGGCAAAGGACACTTTATTCGTAGCCTGTGAACACACACACGCACAGAAGGCATCACACAGCAGCTCGATGATACGCTGACTGACTGTCTCATTTGCCGTGTACAGTTACGTTTTCCTTTCGCCTTAAGACGAGACTCCATTCAGTTTCTGCTTACCATAATAACGGACGCTCTCATTTGTGATGCATTATACTCAGTTTCTCTCCAAACTCGGGGACAGTGTCCCAACTGCGTTTTCTTTCAAAGGCAAGTGAAGTTGATTCAAAGCAGCTCCGAATTCATCAAACCCTTAAAAAATCATTGATCACATTTATTCACTGGAAGGCATCTCCATCGAGTTTATTGCATTTTTTATCTCGAAGTCATATAACATCGGCAAAAATTTGGCATGGTAGTGTAATTCGCGAGCTTACGTACGTTACAGTGGACGCATATTGGCGCCATGTGTGTGTGCGCTTGGTGCCCCTTAACGGGCCGCGTGGTATATGCGCTGAACCACTACGGGGGCTAAATCAGCCTGCGGCATGCATTTTTATTATTCTGGGATGCGGTCCCATCACAAATACCGAACATGAGATGTGCGCGTGCCCAACATGGGCACGTGTAGGTGCAGGCTCATGGCGCACCCCACTCTCCCACTCCGTAGGAGATGCTTTATCAGCTCCCGACTCCGCCGAAGAGCGCGAGTGCGGTAGATGCTGTGCAAGTCTACTGTCACTTAAAACTAATCCACGCGCAAGTCACCGTCACTGCACCACCCCTGCCGTGTAGCATAGGGTGGACTTTGTCGGTTTACGACGGTCGAACTGACGTGTGTGTGCGCGCGCATCGTCGTGTTTCTGATCCCAGCTGTTGGTCGATGTTATGCTTGTCTCAATGAAGGCGAATAAGCCCGAAACAGTCTTTGTCAATCTGCTCGCAAACTCTATAGTCACCCCTCTGATATTATAGCATGGCGATATTAGCAGTTCGACCATCATGCAACTAATGGTACGGATTCTGTTTTGTCTCTAAGCGTCGTTCAAGCCAACTGAATAAACCACTTGCCGCAAAATTATCATTTTACCGGTGCATTTAATGGTATTACCCTAAACATCCAAACACAGTTTGAAGAACAATTTGTGCTTTTTCTAATCTTTTTGTAGATAGTCAGTTTTTTTTATAACATTTTAGAATTTTGATTGTCTGTTTATTGTGCCAGAATCCGTCACTGGAAAATATCGAATGTCCGAACCCTCACTCGCGTGAACAGAGGCATCACACATGAGCTCGATGCTGGAGCACACACTGATTGGCTGTCTGATTTAACGTGTGTGCATTCCGCGCCGTTCGTAGTTGACTCTTCCTTTCTCTTTAAGCTCTGACACCATTTCCGTTCTCCACAACACCAAACGAGTTCCTGCTGGCACGTCCTTCCCCCTATTCTGAGCTTTTTGGCGCCTAGGACCCTGAAGTTCGCCGCTCCTAACTGCCAAAAGTTGTATTGAAGTTTCTTGTCGCAGTTTACTTGGCGGGGGTAGGGATTTGCAGAAGACTAACATCTGTTTTGGTGAACCGTCAAACCCGACTCAAGCCGCAACAATACCTTCGGTCAGAGGGGTGGCGGGCATAAAGGGATAAGGTCGTGGCAGCGCATAGGGGCAAAACGAATACGCACGCTGATCACAGTTGGGCACGATGCGATAGCCGATTCACGTAAGTGCACCGAACGATTAAGACAATGCCATTAACTACCAAAAGAGCCATATCTCATGACCAGTTTGTTGCAAGGCTCGGACAACCAACTTATGCGTACCAAAGAGCAGAAAGGGTGGGGTCGACAGTGGAGAATTAATCTCACTACCAAATCGGCATCTTTCTCAGTACAATAAATCTGACGCTCTGGACTCAATCACTACGCACTCGAAAGTCATGGTCTGGAGGGTTCCAAACCAACTGGGTAACTTGATCATCCTGGTGAGTATTTTGCGGTTTCGGGAAGGGGTTATGAAGTAATAACTTCTTCTCAATGCTCAATGCTGCACCTTCTCCGTCGAACTGTCCTCGACTGGCTGATGATGGCTAGTAAGCCAGAAACTGTATTTCCAGTCTCTCTTGTCTTTGTAGGTAATGTGATTATTCGTCACAGTTAGGACCGAGTTATCCCGTCGGATGGCAACCTTGTAAGCCACTACCCCTAGCGTTTAGTGATAGATTCCAGCACGTTAGGTAGGGGATGCGCTACTGCTACTAAGGGGCTGAATTCCTCGATGTCGGCCTCACTTTCTCCGCCCTGTCCGAGCCCCGCAACCAAATTTTTCTGAGCTCATCCTCTGCCATCCACTGCATGCGGCTAGTTTCGGCGCCGTGGCTGACAGCTAAACTGCCGATTCCTTCTCCGCCGCCCCTACATGTACTATGTTTTTATGGCAATGCCATGACGGCCACCTTAAGAATTGGGGTCATTGTGGCCTAACTCTCACTCCGCCAGTCACCCTTGTCAGTCATGGCATTGTCGCGCCATGCGTCGTATCCTAGCCGCGAAGCTGGTTTGGGCGTAGTCACTGTGCCTACGGCAGTCTTACAGGCCTGGCTGCCAGGCGCACCTACTGTCAGTGTGCAGCAAAGTAAAAAGCGGTGCACGCGTTCGCCAGCACGGTGTCCTATGGCGTGCGCGTATTCACTCGCGGTCTTAGTGACTGTAGTCCGCAGCTCACGGGCGACCAATCTGAAATCGGCAACGTGTGGAGGGCGAGGTTCGAGTTTCCGATCTTATTTTTTGCTAGTAGGATATTTTCGAGTTGCTTTTGGCCATATTGTTTGAAGTTAAAGTAGTACTAATGGTAGTAGCAGCAGTAACAGTAGTATTAATATTAGTAGTAGTGGTGGTGTTGGTGGTAATAATAGTAGTAACAGTAATAGTAGCGGTATTACACTACCGCTACTACTATAGTAGTAATATTAGTAGTATTAGTGGTAATAATAGCATTAGTAGTAATAGTGATGTTAGTATTAATAGTAATAGCATTATTAATAGTTGTAGCAGTAGTATCAGTAATAGTGCTCGTAGTACTACTAGCGGTATTATTAGTAGAAATAGTAGTGGCGGTAGCGATTGTCATCTAAAAAGGTCAAGGAACTTTGATGCACGGAAAATTTGACACTTTTTCATCACGAAGCTTGGTGGCCACCGGATGTAGAACTGTTAAGGATTTAAATTTTCCTGCGGATTCTAACAGCCTCCACTGTCGTAGGACTTGTTTTAATCTTACCCTTTGCCCCATGCTTTAACTATAGCCAGCGTTGCGACCATCCCGGCGCCCAATCCCCGCCTCGGCCTCGAGAATGTTGCTCCCACCGACACGGTCCTCGGTCCGCTCACACCAGAAGAGCTGCTGGTTGCCATCCATCTGCTCGAATTCGCCAAGGATCCCGGCGCGCCACCTTCAAGCACGGCCTCCAGCGAGACTGTCTCGCCAGGTTAGTTTCTCGGCTCGCCTCACATTTCCCCCCTCATCTTAGCAATTTTCTGCATGCACTTTTTGTTCAGCTGCTGAATGAGTAAAGGTAATATAGACTTAATGCCAAAAATTAACCTGCTATGCCTATTAGAGAGTAAGAATATTGCGAATGTAGGAAGTTTTCAGCGGTCTCTCTTTTTCTCCTCTGTGGAACTGCGTTTGGACTTGGAGAATTATTCACGCAATTACAGGTACTTGGTCATGCGTTTGGCACGCGTAGACAGACTGTTTTTAATTGTCAGCAACTGCGCCCGAGTCTGCCTCCGCCCATCCTAAGTCCGTTTTGCCATCGGGCTCGGGTGTTTGAAGGAGGAAAAAACGCGGATGGTGCTGCGCAAGTTACCGTCCTTTCATTTTTCATGCGGCGGGACACATGTTCCATATCGTCGTCGTGATGGTCGATCTGCCACTCAGTTAAAATGCTATTCAACACCGCGATGATGGAGGCCTTTTCGGCCTCACTGCTTCCTCAGCGATTCCCCCCAAATTAAGCTTGAAACCCACATACATTTAGTTCTGGGGTCCACGACTCATGAGAATTCTTTTCCACCTGGTTGTAGGCCGTATTGTCATGCAGGTCACAATTGCGTTTGAGCCTAGGCTTAACATGCTTCCGTGATTCTGACGTTGTTTTCTGTCAATTAGGTCGTTTTTGCAAAACGAAACAACTGCGTTCGGTTTGCGCCATCTCAAGTAACCATAATGGATCCTATTTTCCTAGTCGGATGTCTCATCTGTAAATTATGCCTGCCGCAGTCTAAGCGCTTTCTAGGGTTGCCTTTGGCGTCGTGCCGATTGATCCCCTCGAGCAACGATTGTGCCTGATCGTGACCGATTTGTCTGTCTGAGAGAAGACGTATATCCTATTCAAATCCCCTAGTACAGTAAAAATGAACGAAAACACCTAAGGTTGTGTCAAACCAATGAACAGTAATGATGTAGGACAAGAAAGGCTGAGGGTGTCTAGACGGGAGAAGATTTATTGTTTATTCCGCTCAGACAACGTGTATACCGTTGGGTTATTTCTGTTCTTGGGCTATAACGTGGCATAGCAGGATGCGGTTTAGAACGCTTAGGGCTCAACGTTGGCCAGGGTAGCTCGAGATCCTGAGCAAACGTCTTCTGGGGCGCATGTCCACGGCTAAAAGATCAGTGCAGACTCCAAATTGCTTGCACTATGCCACCACCTAGGCTTGAGTTGCCTTCTGTTTTTGGCCCCCTCCTCCTCCATCTCTCAGCGAAACCCCTTGTTGACATTCGGATCATCTTACGGGCCTGTCTCTACTGCTTCTCTGAGCGTCGTCTGTTCACACAAGAGCGTCTCTCGGCTGCCATTGGGCAGCTGCTTGATCAGCCCGTTCTCCCTACCCTCTTCCTTCGCACTGTGATGCAAGCTCTTGCCCTCTATCCCCGCCTTGCCGGCTACGTCATAAATGTCCTCTTTCGGCTGATTCGCAAACAGGTGAGCCAATCGCCATTGGCGCTAAATTTTGCGTCTTCTCTGTCGTATGCGTTTTAGTTATTGCATGTTTTTCTATCCCATATTTGAATTAACGTAGTCAGAATTTGGGAAAAAATTATTGACCCCTCAGTTTTTTTCAACTCCCCGTAACCGTCTCTTGTGTCTTTTTTACAAACATGTGTCTACTGGTTATAATTTAAGTAAGCGTTCATGTTTCCTTTTCGTGAGAGTATTCGCTTCAAAGGGATCTCCTTATAACCCATACAGGTATGGAAGAGTGCGGCATTGTGGGACGGCTTTATCAGATGTTGCATTAAAACTCGCCCACAGAGCTACCAGGTGCTGCTGCAACTGCCGCCCCAGCAACTGCAATCCGTGTTCACCAAAGAACCACATCTGCGCGCGCAGGTTCGACGCTATGTGGAGAACTTTTCGTCAGCTCAGGTGCGTGTTCCCAACACTCGTATACTTCTGTGTCTAGCCCTTTGCATTAAACCTGCCATAAAACTCTGATCTTCATTACGCTGTCTCACTCTTGTGTGACCTAAAGTCGTTTGGCACACTTCGCTCCGCCCGAACACTCCGCCGCGACTAAAGGACATTCAATAGTAAAATTCTATTTTTTGTTCACTTCAAAAATATTTCTGTTGAATGAACCGTTTGGTGGTTGACACCACTAGAACAGGCCTAAAAGTCATTGCCCGCCCTGTCAGCATAGTGTGCATGTTCACACAGAGCCAAGACCTACAAGTACATTTGAATGGTTGACACTACTCCAATATTCCCTTCTCTCTTTTCCAACAGCGCATGCATATATCTCGAGCCGTCGTTGAGGTCCTCGAACGTGAGCCCTCTCCAGTGGGAATTGGTTCCAAACCAACCACCAAGGCCACCGCTGCTGGCGAGCAAATCACTACCACCGCTGCCTCCGAAGTGCTACCTCGGACCGCGAGTGATGACCCTGTTAGCACCGCTTCCACCTTGGAGGGTGAAAATCGGACCAGAGACGAAGATAAGGAGGTGGTAGGGAAACCTGAGCGAAAAGTTGAGCAGAAGACCGGGTCACGTGAATTGGAGCCGTCTCAATCTCCGGTTCGCTCCTCTGGATCAGTCACTCCCACCAGGGATGAAGAGGTAGGATCACCACCACTTTTTGGGTCCCTTGTGTTCACTTCCGGGTCTCACTGTCTGATGCGGAGGAGGGCGTAGCTGCTGATATACGCAATGACTGCGCGTGCAAAATACGCAATTTAGCCCTCCTAACAAGCACTAGAATTCGACACAACCCGGGGTGGGGTTGAGCAGCTCTTATCTCAGATGCGTGACTTATTGCGAGGTCTGAATGTTATTGTCAATTGGCAACCTTCCAAGCCAGGGCGGTTTGCGCACCGTGATAGTCTCGCGTTCGGATCACACACAGCAGAAGCGATACATGGAGGAACCACAGGTGATACTTCCCTCTTATGTGAGAGGTGACGTTTTAAAACAGTGCTCTGTGTGATGTTGGGTATAAGCAGGCGGGGATGAGGTCTTCAGTAAGGCCTAGCATGGCTAATCGACTGAACTCTGTGGTTAGATAAACTTTTCCCCAGTTTGATCGCCTATCTCTGTAAGTCACCCATGTACGCCTGACTAGGAAGATTAGAAAGCTTGATGTGAGTGCTCTTGCGTTGAAGCTGAACGCTCGAAGTGGTGTCTTAAAAGAATGCACGATCAACAGTCAAGTAGATGCTTGAATGCGCGCCATTACGACTACCAGGGGGATCCAGAGCGTTTGGTTAGGGAGAAGTCGCATAAGATGCATTTTTCCGTGCTTGTCTTGATTCTTTACTTTGACTGCCCAGTTCGTTATCTGCAAATTTGATCTGATTGTCTACTTGATATGAGAAAGACTGTCATATTGAGTGCGCTCGACTGCGAGGCAGAAAGTCTAATCGTGTGTCGAATCCAATCCAGACAACTCAGCTGCTTCCACTGTAGGCCGCCTTAAAGAGCAAAATAGCAGAGACAAGTTTTAACTGCCTGTTCCAGAAATCGCCTCTCCTCTAAACGATTTCCATTGCAAACGAAAACATACCTACTCAAATTATAACAGTAGGGCATTGTGGGAATATGCCTGATGAGCGCTGTTCTATGGCGAGCATCGGACGCGACATGACACGGGTCGCAGCACTCACCTGTGACAAGTACTGCTTGGTTGGCCAATAACAAATCTCACGAGAGGTTCAATCGACAAATTGATGACACTTACACGCCCTCATGGGTGGCCAGCGTCCGCTGCTTTCTACAGATGTGTGCCGGTTTTTCTGTAACAAATAAAACCCTCCTACAGGCGCCTTTGATCTACTAGTACTACTGCTAAAGCTGTGGCTGGTGGTCGCGTGGAGGACCGAAGGCGATAAAAGCAACCAGTAATCGCAGATTATAGTAGAGCTGTGGTTCCACCCCAAGAGCCTAATTGTTTGATTTTAGGATGGAAATTGTGAGTTATTTGTCTCCAAAATCGCATTCGAAAACATAACTTAGTGTTAAGCAGAGATTTGGGAGGACAAAGTAATTTTTGTCACCAAAATATCGGCTAAAAATAGCTTGGCATCAAGTAAGACTTTATGACTGGAAGGGTTTCTTTTTGATTCCTGAAAATATCCGAAATCAAATAAAGGACGATTAAGTAAGAATTTAGAACGGCAAATATAATTTTTATTTATAAAAAATATATCAGGACTTACAGAAAGTGAGATTGCTTAGAAATTTAGGACGGAAACGTTATTTTTTCATCGCCGATAAATACATGAGCAAAGAAATACATTAGAATAAATTAGGGATTTAGCACACAACAGGGCTGAGCGCTGACCAGCACAATATGCAGCAAAATAGCCCAACCTAAGTCAGAGAAACCTACAGAAAAACAGGTCTACTCAAATTATAACAGTAGGCAGAGTGATGGTTTGATTGCTCGCCGTGGTCTGTTTTTATCGCCCCCTGTTTTTTTTGTCTCCTGCTCGTAGCCGGTGCATGAGAGCGTTGCTGTGATTGAGGCAAAACGTCTCTCCCAGTTGACATCCGATGCCAACTTTCCAGCTCTCCTTCGAGTCCAGTTTCACCGATGAGGGTTCACTCTCGCCACCGCGGATTGTCAGCAGGACAACTTACGCTGCTGTGTCTCGTGCCCCAGGTCCGTTTCCTTGCCAACCAACGCCCCTTTTTGGCCTATCCTGTTCTCTCAAAGTTCTCAGGCCCACTCTATATCCTCATCCTTCAACTGCGGTATCCATTTAGTTTGCGACGATGTTCTCTCAAAGTAGTGGTAGTGGCCAGCTTAAAGAAGTTGCCGGATGCATGGCAACAATCCTGACCCCGCAGCATGCGAAACGCTTGTATTAGGTCGCTGCGTAGCTGTCTATAGTCCAAAAGAGGCAGATCAAGATTAGACAATTGTATATCGTATGCCTTGACCTCGAACAAGCTTGGTTGCAGGTCTTTTGACCTTCTCCAGGGTGCTGCGGTCTTTGACAGCCCATGATCTCCATGCTTGTATGGCAAATTCCATTTTAGGTCGCACGAACATCCTGAAGATCCTTTTGAAGCACCCTTCGTCGAACTTTGCAAACGCCAGCTTAATTAGACACAAGCTTGACATTACGGATTTTCTACTTTTGAGCAATGGGACGATGGCTTCAGTGTGGGCGTGATTCATACTCCTAGATCTTTCTGAACCTCTACCTCTGGTAGCTGTGTGTGGTTCAGATAGTGCATTCTCTGGTGCAATGTGCTGGTTCTGTCGATTCGCAACATATTGCACTTTATAGCGTTGAATGTGAGGAGCCAGTTATTCATCCATTCCTCTAGTCGATGCAGGCTTGTCTGTAGATTTGCTTCATCAGCTTTGTTGTGGATGATCTTCCGAAGCTTAATATCGGCAGCAAACATGGCGATGTCACATTCCAACCCAGTTATTCTTTGGGTTACGAGACGTACTCGTCGCGTTGTGCCGTAGAACACCAGCAGCCTCAGAACGCCTATAGATTATAAAAATTTTAGGACCCTTTATTGTGCTTCTTCGACACATCTACAATATTTATGCCGAGAACGTGGGCTTGTATTCCGTAAATTCGCACACCCGCATGTTGCCTTTCATTCTTCTAGACCAGCCTTCATGCTAACTTAGACCTGGAAGACCCCCTATGTGTGGGGAGAACGGTGTGCCGATTCATCGTGTCTTTGTTTTCTCATTCTTACGTATATTTTCTATCTATTTATACGCATAGTTTCTTTTTTGTCGTTTTTTTGGGTTTCTGAGGCGCATTCTGCCAACTATGTACAGCTCCCTGTTTCAGAATTTTCTTTGTCCTAGTAAAAATATACTGTCTAACTTACAAAATCAGTTGTTGCTTTGAGACTCGTCTGCACAACCTTCTCAACTTTCTTATATCACCAGGTCCTTACTGACTAATTTAGTCGTACACATATGGTGATGAGCATTTTTCAGCCGAGCTCAGTCGACTAGTTGTGCCTGCTCAACTACACTTTTTCAACTAAGAGAATTGGCCAAATTTCGAATACCGTGACCACCTGTCTGCGTAGTGAACATACACGCTTGGTTCTTTTCAAAATATTTCAACGAACGGTGACCTGCTCACGCCACCTCATTCCTAGGAAATGTACGAAGCAAAAAAGTGCTCGCATACTTTCGAATTGATCCGCGTTTTAGGTAACAACTTCTACACTCTTGCAGAACTGTTCTGTGAAAAATAAACATGCAAAATATCATGCAGAGCGTAAATTAGTTAAAGGTTTAAATGGTATTTACTTTAAAAAATTTATTCCCAAGCCTTAAGATCCTGAACTGTGAACCAAATAATCAATTAGGCCTTCTTACAAATTAATGATTTCGCATTATCCCCTTATATCCCGTGTGACGTTGCATATTAACGTCCGCCAGGCGGCCGGTGTGCCGCTTTCTCCGCTCACAGTTACCTACTTCCCTTGCCAAACATCATAGCCTTATTTAGGTCTACCTCTCTGGAAGTTAAAAAGCCCTACCTTTATGTAAGTTAAAAAACCCGCTCAAGGTCGCCACCTCCATCGGTCGGTGCTCATGGTGATTAACGACTCGGACGCGGACTGTGAAACCAACATCACGTCATGAATAAAACCTCCTCCCACAGCGGTGATCGCAAGGGCTGCTAATTATAGTACGCATGGGCGTACGCGGCCACTACGTACTATAAATACTGCGCACTTTGTGCAGCCGCTACCCTTATCTGCGACTGTCTGAGAATCCGCAACATCAGACACACACAGACTTCTTGTTCCAGCGATCGCATCTTCTCCGCCTGAACTACATGTTATCTCCACAGCAGCTTCAAAAACCCATCCACTCGCAAGCATAGTCCACACGTTTGTTTCTGGCTGTTTTTCGAGGTGAGTGGTGCCTGGGGTTGGATGGCGTGTCTGGCTGCTTTCTTCCGCATTACCCACAGTCTACCAAAACCTCATTTTTGCACTTTTCCGTAGAAACTTTCCGACAAAGGCGACGGAGACTTAAGTGGCCATTTCTGGTTTGTTTGCCCTCATCACACAACCATACCCGAACACAGGTGTTGCGCCACACGAGCCTCGAATCCGCGATTTGTTAGTTAGAAGTCCAACGTTCTAACCATTGAACCACGGACTCGTGGTCTTACCGGTTTAGTCGGCATAAGGGGTTTCCTGGCGTACATCGGATCTACCTGCTCTTCTATTTCGGTCAAACCTCTGCCTGGGGGACGCGCGACTTCGAAGTCAGATGCGCTTCGCTGCCTTCATCGTCCTTGGTAGCGTTAAAGTCTTTGCTCTTTCACTTATCTGGCGGGATTGAGACCATTAACATTTTTGTGCTGCCATCATTTCTCTAGATTGCTCCAGCTCCTAGAACCCAGCAAAGTTGCAGCTAGGACTGTCAAGGCCCTGTTGCCGCCTCCGGGCTCCTAATATTGATGGCGGCGGCGTCGGTAGTGAATGTGTGTGTGTAGTAATTGAACTATGCCCCCCTAAACGGGCCACGTGGTAGATGCGTTGGACCAACACGGGGGCCACATCAGGGCACGGCATGCGTTATTCGGGGTGCGCTCCGCTAACAAATGCCGAACATGGGAGGTGTGGTGGCACGCCTAGGGGCGGCTAGGACTTAGGGGACCCGGCCGCGCCAGCCACCTGCGTCCTCTCCCGCCTCCGGTCTTCTTGACTCTGTCTTGACACCGGGCTCAGGTGGGGGAGGAGGAGAGAGTGCGGTAGATGCAGCGCAAGTCTACTATCACTTTAAACTAAATTACGCGCAAGTCACCGTCCCTGCTCCACTTTCCCATGGAGCATACGGTGGACATCGTCGGACTACGACGGTCGAACTGTCGAGTAATTGAACTGAACTATTTCCCCTCTTTCACTTCGCTAACTCGAATCTCTCTTCTCACCCCCCTTACGCTCACGTAGATGTGGCTGCCACCGACACGTCTGACCGAGGCGATGCCGCAATCGCGGACTCTGATGGTGGTACCGCAGATCACTGCGAAGAATCCTACTCTCCGCCTCCCCTTCCCAACAATCCTCGCCGGATCTCACATGATGTCGCTGCCGCCAGGGACGCTCAGGATAGCGGTAGCAACAGTGCCACGGAGACCAACGATCTGACCTCACAACAGCAGTCCCGACCTGCTGGCAGAACCTCCACCAAACGCCAGGTCGATGACGACAAACTGGAGGCAGATAAGGTATAGTTGTTATTCATCTCTTTTATCTTGGTTCGCCCTCATACTATGCCTCCCGTCTGGGCAGAGCAAGTGTCTAATGGAAAGCCACTAACCAAGGCAAAAGTGTAGATAACAGGCTGTGCTGAGAGTCCAATGAAGGTGTTCGTCGCGTTTTGAACCTCACTTGGCTGCCACACGCCGCCTGTAACTGTTTCCGTGGCGAAACCAAATCAGCGTTGTTTAAACTCCCCAACAATAGTCTGGGTCGCTTATTAAAGGCTCTCAATGTGTTTTGTTTCACACTTTGACGGAGCTTAGGCTATCATTGGGCTCAAGCTCGTCTCCCGTCGTCCTTTTCTAGTCTTCACAATGAAGCACATCGAGACTGAGATCACTGTTATCGAGTCACTTACTCGAGCCGTTCTCTACATCTCTTTGGGTGATCATCCTTTCATCTCCCTAGGAAGCGTGCATTTTGGCTTGTCGTTCAGCTACTGCTGTCGTTGTAACGTAAGACCAGCTCGTTTGACCACTCAACCAATCAGAGTGCAGGAATTCAAGCATTAGCCAGTTCGTTGATTAAGTCCTTCAGTTCAAGTGTAGTTTTACTATGGGACACTTTGGTTACAGAGGGGCTGAAGAAAAACGACCGAAGCATAAATAACGTTAGGGAGGAGGTGGTTTGCATAATTGCATGCAACATGTAAGTTGCCGCCAGTTATGCGTATTAATGGAAATATTAACTGGCACTTAATTATTGTGAGTAGTATGAGCACTTTAAGTAACAATAACACTGAAATCGCCCCTGCAATAGCCCACGTGATAAATGCGCTGAACAAGACCTACAGTAGCTGTCCTAACTCATGAAATCTTATGGATTCTGATATAGGCATTTCATGAGTTAGGCAATATACTGTAAACCAGGGCACTACAGACGTTATTCGGGTTACGCTTCCATAATAAATGTCGAATATGGGGGTTGAGGGTGGTGGCACGCGTAGGTGCAGCCTCACGCCGCACTAGCCACCTGCCTTTAATATTACGCCCACTCCGTGGGATCTGATTCAGGCGTAGCGGCACGGTCAGGAGAGTTTCCTGCCGCGCCAGCCACCTGCATTCGAACCCGCCGCCGGTGTTCTTCACGTCCGGTCTTCTTGACTCTGTCATGACACCAGGCCCAGGTGAGGTTGTAAAACAGAGAGTGAGGTAGACGCCTCGGAAGTGTGCTTTCACGCAAAATTAATCCACGTGAAAGTCACCGTCCCTGTACCACCATTCTGTGGAACATACAGTAGACCTCGTCGAAATCGACAGTCGAACTGTCGGTCTTCTTGACCGTCTCAAAACTGGATGCAGGTGCTTCAGGGAAACTATAGTGATGTAGATGATGCGCAAGTCTACTATTGCTGTAAAATAATTCACGCACAGGTTATCGCCTCTGCCTACGATGCACCCAAACAACTGCTCACAATTCATCTATCTTTTTTTCCGTTGAACTTTATATTTCCTTTTTTTCTTCCACAGCGACGTTTGGAGGAGGCTTTCAAGAGTCGTCAAGCTGGATGGAAACAACGGAAGCAGAACAACTGAAGTAACCTCGCTTCCCCCACCCCACCTCGATCACACTAGACGCTTTTTCGTGTTTTTTGCCTAGTTTTTACGTGTACAGTCATTGGCAGACAATGCTCTTCAAAAATAATAGGCCCAATATGTACTTTTTATCAATTAAATCATACATATTTTGAGTTCGGCCTTCTGCTCTTATTCGCTGTCATAGCCTCTTCTAATGCGACTCTCCGGCTGTCGGAGAAAATTTCGTTTACCACTTGGCAAAAAGTCCTTCTGCAGGTTTTAAAATCAATCCAAGTACTGAAGGCAGCCTAAGTGCGCATCCCCATGAGTGCGTGAGAGGCAATCTTCCAGAGCACCGGTTTCTGTTTCGACCTTTGAGGACTCGCGATCCTCCATTCGAGTCACTCCGCCCATCGCGCCTTGCGGCTCGACCTGTTAGCAGTGATAGAGCATCTACGCAGAGTGACTTTACCGGCAAAGACAAGAGAGATCGGGATAGCTATTTCGCGATTGTTAGGTGTCAGCAGCCAGCCATAAAAAAATTCCAGGGTTTGCAGCAACTGGGCCTCTAATGCTCCGATACTTGAGGCGCAGTGACCCTTACCGACCGCGTTACCGAACATACTCATCCCTTGGCACAGTAATTAGAGCGTGGAAGTCTACCCAACAGAAACTCTGGGGTTGCAAAGTCTGGGCTTGGGCCGAGCTGACTGATGATGGCGAATAGGTCGGAAATGGCCATTCCAGTCTCACTTATATTTGTCGGTAATGTCCTTCCAAAAATACAACCTAATGCTGATTACTATTGCCAATAACGAGGAGAGATCAAAACCTACACACTCCTGGGTTTACATTAATCCTCGTTTTCTCTGACTGAAGTAAAGGTTTGATCCTCACCACGCGAAGCTGATGGCTGGCAGACAAATGCTCAAGGACCATAGAGTTCGACCGGCGAAACCTTCTCTAAACCTGTAATCTTTCACTTCGCAGCATGTGGGGCGCATGTCTTTGCATTTTATTTTTGCGCCATTAAAAAGCGAAGTCCTTTAGGGTAGCACGTCAAAAGACACTCCGCTCCTCGAAACAAGCCTGTATTTCGATCCGGGATATCTCAGTTGTTGACAACTCGAATTCTTGTAGCCCCACTGCAACTTGCGGCCATTGGTTATGCGAAGCACCCTCACAACGCTGATGCCGCCCACATTAACGTGACCAGCGGTAACCAACCCCCACCACGCCCCGCCCACACGGTCCGGGTCCAGATGACCACGATTGAATACCACACAAACCGGTTACTTAGGCAACTAGCGCTCAGAACACTCCAGGCCCTGGAGTTACGTCACCTCAGTCCACGGAACTTGAAATAGCGACCGCTAGGTGACAGTACAGTAGCTGCCCTACCTCATGAACTCTTGTGAATATCGTGAGGTACAGCCCGGTACGCGAAATCAGCGCACGCTGCGTCCCCCAAGTTTTACATCAATAAAGGATTGATCGTTAGGAAAAATAAGGTTAATTGTGGTCGACAAATTAATATTACATTGTCTAGAAATGCTAATTTTTTTAGAAAATGTAGGGATTATAAAAATGTTAAAAATCGACCTAATTCAGTTAACTGCCGTTTTAAATGTATAGGAACTCTTTGCATGCAAGTAAACGAGTGAATGAAGTAGAAAAAGTAGAATTACTTTTGAAAATATTCTTTTTCAGAGTTTTCATATGCATATTCATCTAGATTAAACGCAACGTAAAGTATGGCCGTCATCAAGCAGCAGTGTGTATATTCCAACACCGTTTCACGAAAATTTATAGTTTTTCTTCCGTTTGTACATTGTCTTAGATGCGTTCGACCAAGGCAAGCACGTTTTCGCTTGATTGCACCAATAGGGACGTCACATGAATATAATATTTCATAAGCTGACAGGTTCACAGGCCGCTCACTGACTATTACATTTAAATAGAACTGTCAGGTGCAATCGTAAACATAACATTTTTTGTATATAAAGATGACTTTTCTATTGTTAAACTTATTTATACCATTACGGGTTTTATATTACTATGAGTTTTAGATCGCCTTTGAAAATGTGGTGAATTTACGATTTTCAGTGTCTTCCGTCAACTGCCCATAAATGTAACTTCCATTCTTTGAAATAAGATATTTCTTAAAAGAATTTTCAGAAGTTGTTATTTTTCGGGCATTCTTTCTAATGCAGATGGCCGTCTGGGTCATATTTGTAGACTCACTCAAACATGAAAACTAGCTGCCGTGAAAAATGAACGTCCACAACAAAAGCCGGGAAAATATATGCCTTAAATTAGTTAAAAAAAACTTTCTGTAATAAGTAACCTTTTTAAAAAGCACTTAAATTTGATGTTACGCTGCCGAATGCCTGCGTACTTAACGTTTTTCCAAAGGAAAAACTGGGAACGTTTGACCGGTTTTTCGACTTCGATGAAAAGTAGGGATGCCATTTGTATTGCAAATTAAAGAACTTACTTTTCTCGCTTTCTATTGGAGCTTTTTTCGATATATTTGCTTACTTCGCATTATACTTCTAAGATTTCAAACGCACAAGTGAGTGGCCGAATATATCTTAAGATTTTGCGATAAATTGTCAATCTTCTGCCCCTTCCGTCTCAAGTTTCCTTATTCATTTATAGTCAACTGCAGACGGATATTGTCGTGACAGGCTTTGCGTACGCCGTGACAGCGAAAATGGTGGCGTGTCACCGCGTCTCCTATATTTGCGCATTTAAGGTCCTAATTATCGGTGTGGTTAAAACAAAGTACATTCACACAAGTTTATACAGCGTTTTTTGGTACAAAACGTCATAAATTTGCAAAGCTTGATTTTTTAAACGAAATCTGCCCTTTTTTTTTTCCGAAAACAATGTGAACTCTTAAACCTGCATATACCCGATTTTTGTGGTAATAAAACCAAATTTTCCATTCTCCGTAGGGAAAATATTCCAAATTTTTCCGGCTTATATTAATGTTCATTCATAATACTGCGCACATAAAACGCTTTGGTCCGTAGCTTTTAATAGCGTAGGAAAATTCCTGGATAGCAAGAAACGTCGGATTTTGTCCCATGAGGCCACGTTTCCCATCAATAAACCGAGCTGAAGTGAACTCTTTATTATTAAACAGCTTTTTGCGCATCAATTCAATACAACAAACAGTATGAATACCTTTAAATGCCTACCCTGCTACAACCTCAAATTCTGATATAGACATTTCATGAGTAAAGTAATCTGTCCTATGTTGAAACAGTTAAAAATTCTTTCTCAGCCTTCAAAAACTTTAAGGTCATTCGTAATACTGCACACAGAAACAAAACGCTTTTGTCCGTAGCTTTTAATAGCGTAGGAAAATTCCTGGATAGCAAGAAACGTCGGATTTTACCCCATGTATTCCCGTTTTCCCATCAATAAACCGAGCTGAAGTGAACTCGTTATTATTAAACAGCGAACTAAAAATAACGCCTTAAAATGTGTGCCCTGTTACTAACTTAAATTTTTGTATAGACTTTTCATGAGTTAGGCAATGTAGTGTAGATGCGAAAACTGGGCCACTGCAGCTCAAGAGTGTTTTTGGGTCATCCCTGACCGACGTCGTCATTGTCCGATCTGGCTACACCTTTTCCAGCAGACAAATGTAAGTGCTTTCAGCCGATCCAGTCGGTGCGACCTACACAGTTGGGTGACATCGAGAATTTATTGCAAGTGTGACGACGAAAACATGGAGAACCGCCGTCTGTTACCTTGGCCAAAGAACGTATTTCCTTCGAAAGATGTATTTATATATTCAGATATACAGTGAAAAAAAAAAACATAAATGAGAGATATGCGGATAATCGCCCGAGTGGAAACACGAGTGGAAACACGAGTTTCGAGCACGGGCAAACATTAATAAACTATTAGAACTGTGCGTATGTGTTAGTGAGCTGGTACAGCGGTAAGCTTAAATCGTCAACGACTGAGGGTGAGCGAGCCATCAAAACGGCAAGGCGGAGTGCTCAGATCGCGGCCTCATCGTTCATATCCACCACTAAGGCTTCTCGATTTTCGTACATCCAGAAGGCTTGCAGATCTATGAGGATGCTGATCACGGTGTCGCCTTTGCGGCTGAAAATTCCAACGCGGAAAGAAATGAAAATAAGTCATGCAAGGTGACAAAGTAAAAACACAGCAAGTGACTATTCTGTTGGAATTGACTCAATTTCAAATTCTTACTGCCCCCAAAGGAGGCCGACTATCCGTCAGATGCCTCGACGAACGGTTAGAATCATCGCCACTGTGTAGGGGGTGGAACCAGTGACCAGCTTCGCGATTGGCGCGGCGTCTGGCCAGCCGCCTTGTTGCAGACGACCAGGTATGGTCACGCGCACCGTGACTTACCTGTCTGCACCTGAGCGTGCTACAACACAGCCAGTACTTCCCAAATGTCTTAAGCATAAAACATTCACCAGCACTGGCGAAACGTGGGTACTGTTCTCATTTGGTTTCGACTCTGAATGGGCGCGGTGGCCGGAAAGGTATCTCTGGGTGCGGTACACCTTAGTGGAGCCACAGATGATAGCTGAGCTCCAGGCGGGAGAGGGCTGGAAGAGAGATTTGACAGTTGGAAAAAAACACTTTGGCATGAATCGAATGCAACAGGTTGGTGACTTAGTTCAACAGGTTGGTGTTCGAAAACCAACAGAAAAACGAGCCACTGGCTCAATTGTTTGAGTAGTTGACTTCTAAGCAATAGGTCAGGTTTTGTAGCCCAGGAGTTCCGGTATTACCGGTTGATGACGGCTATCAGGCCAGAAATGGCCATTCTAGTTTCTCTTGATTTTATCCACATTTTAATTCTTCATACAATACGAGTCACTATGCGACTGCCTGGCGGGGCCCGAAAGTGAGCCGCAAGGCACAACGGGACGAGTGGATCTCGTAACCGATCGATGGGCATTCAACCAATATATATATATATATATATATATATATATATATATATATATATATATATATATATATATAGTACCTGTGTGCATATCGTTGAGCTCCTAGAACTGTGTTGCAAAACTTTCTTCACATGCGATGGTCAAGTTTACGAGAAAAAGAAAGGAACGCCAATGGGCTCGCCTCTGTCGGGACTACTAACCGAAGCGGTTTTTCAGAGGCTCGATCGGTTAGTCTTCAGCTCCCCCGTTCCGACATTCTGGGCCAGGTATGTTGACGTCATAATGAAAAGGAGTGACGTGAAGGCTGTTAAAACATTGCTAAATTCCATCTTTCCGAACACACAGTTCACCAGGGAAGAAGAGATCAACAATCACTTGCCCTTCCTCGTCGTACAAGTTACAAAACTGGCAGACGGAAAGATAAAGACGACAGTCTACCTTAAGGCAACTAACACTGCGCGTCTTCTCCACGTCAGCAGTTATCAAACTGTCGGTTAATAGCACAGTTGTGTCAGAACCCTCCTTCAAAGCACTCAAACATAATTTTAGCGACGAAGAGGGCAGGAAGGAGGAGGTCATTTGTTACCCCAGGTCCTTCATGCAGAATTTTCTCAGGAAGCCCCACTCTGGGCGGTCGAACGAGGAAAAATCAAAGTTCTGGCTCTCGATCCCCTATGCGACGAATGTTTCAAAGGCGACTGCTTGAATCCTGAAGCCTTTCGGGATTGGCGTGGCTCACGAACCAGCTTCAACCATCAGACGCAGGTAATGAAGCCCAAACACCGCTGCCAGTGACAGAAAAATCGGCGATGATCTACAGCATTCCGTGCCAAGACTACGATGCAAGGTATGTCGGTGAAACGGGCAAACGCCTCGGCACAAGATTACACGAAATCCAGCTTGCAATCAACCGGAAGGACAAGTGGTCTCTGGTCTATAGCCACGTACAACAGCGAAACCACAACTTCGCGTTTGAGAAAGCAAGGGTGATCGGCCGAGCAAATGACAAAATGGTCAGACTGATGGTGGAAAGTTGGTCCTCAACTGGTAAACACAACCGAGCCATAGATTTACACTCCGCCTACCAGGCGCTCCGTACAGGGCTCAAGTCAGTTAAGAGAGGGCCAAAAGGAACGGTTGATAAAAGTCGCACAGGGCCGGCAACCGACTCCCACGGAGGAAAGAGGAGATACCGTTCGGCAGTCACATGACCAGCGTGGTTGGTGATGCCGGGGCAGCAACGGCAGACCAGTCCATCGTCTCACGAGGGGGAAACCGACACGCGCTGACGTAGCGGCACTCATGACAGCCGCAAAGGGGACACACTTCATTTGAGCCCGCAAATGGTCGTTAACGGCGAGGTCAGAACCAAACAACGCCCAACAGGCAAGCCAACGAACGTGCATTGACGGAGTTGCGTCCGGTCGCCTTATCGCCACATCCAGACACACTGCAGCACAGAGGCCGAGAAGCTGCGAGAACTTAAAACCCTATGGTGCCTCTTCTTCGTCAATGGATAGCCACGCAGCTTCATAAACAAATACTTATACTAAAGGCATACAAAGACCGACGGTGCGCAAAAACAAAGACCTGAAATCTTCCGTATGTTGCCCTACGTGAGGAACGTCTCTGAAGCAACCAAGCACGTGCTAAGACCACTAAACATGGGAAATGGGCACCGACCGGAGTCCACTATCCCCAGCTTACTTATGCAAACAAAGGGTCGACTATCATTCGCGGACACGTCAGGCGTTATTTACCGCGTCAAATATCTAGACTGCCCGGCTAACTACTGCGGCATGACCGACAAATGACTGAGTACACACATGCACGAGCACGCTTTAGCCGTGAAACGAAAGGATGTACGGCCGCACGTCACAGTGCACAGCCTAGAAAACAACCACCGGTCCAACTTTGACGGGGCCCAAGTGCTCGGCCGAGCCAATATCAAACTGGCAAGATAAATAATAGTAGCCTGACAATCAGACGCCAGCTCCATCAACCGCAGCACTGACCTACCAGCGCCATATGCGGCCGCCAGGCACCACTTGCGCATGGGAGGAGGGCCAATGAAAAGCAGCAGTAATATATAAGTGGATGAATTGCCTATGAAAAGAGTCAACTAGGGTTTCTGTGGCTTGGTGATGGAGGAGGAGGAGGGGGAGGAGGAGGGGGGGGAAGGAGGGGGTAGGAAGAGGAAGAAGAAGACGTACCTCCGCAGCAGATCATCTAATGTGATGAAATCGGGGTTTGCGGGCTTCACCATGTCAAAGATCTCGTTGCGGACATCTTCAAAGCGAGGTATGTCCTGGTCGCTGCGCAGGCGCTGTTCAACGGCCCGGAAGAAGTACTGTAGCGTGCCGCTGCACAGACGGCCCTGGCCACCCAGATCGAGGATGCGAAAGAGGTAGGTGATCGCCTGGGGCTCGTGCTTATTCTCCATTGCCAAAACGAAATCCAGGTATGTCTTGTAGTCCTAAAAAGCAGCCGGGGCGGGTGATGGTGGTGCGGCTGAGACAGGTGGGGAATTCTACGAAAGACGTGGCATCACCTGGGCAGGAAGGTTGCTTAGACGCTACAATTTGGGTATAATTTGGCGGCCAAAAATGGGCCGAAAGAGACTGATACTGAGCTAAAGGAAATGAGAATGAGGCGGCTGGACAATCAGAGGCATCAACTACTCGAGAAAAAGCTGAGGTAACTATTCATGCCGCCTCAACGTCCCAAATCCTCCTGTGACGATTAAAGCTGTTTACTCAAGTCTCCCAGACGTTTTGAAAATAGCACGGCAAATGAGACCAACTGGAACAACCTGCCTTTGCTTGAGTTGCCGCAGAATTACAAAATCAACATAACGGTATAATTCACTTGGCCAATATGGGAAAAGCGTGGTGGTGTAGCGTCTGAACAGTGTCTGTACTTGGAGCACTAAAATCACCAGGCCAAATCCAAGGTTGCCGGGAAAGACAGCAGACACAGATTGGAGGAATTTATTGAATAGAGAAATATCCATTGCTTCCCAAGCGACAGGGGCTATTGACGGCATCAGAGAGCGACGGCCGTGGTAGCTTATTTAATGCGTTTTTGGGACAGGGTCAATTTTGTCCAATCGGCGTGTGTTGCATTACCTGAGGGGTGTCATGTCCAGCGGCTCATGACACATCGAATGAGGAAACCGCTCACTATGAAGTTGACTGACCTTGAGGCAGCGGGCCTTGAACATGGACGCCGGACATAGCAGTGCTGGGTGTCGGCTACAGCGGCCTCGAAGGACCTCAAACGCACAATAGCAACTATGAAGCCTAAATACAACCAACGCTGATTGATTGCTTAGAAAATTCTGTCTGAGGAATTCAACTGATTACATACGAATTGGTGAATTCCATGCGTGACCCAAAAGGGAGGGAGCAAACTCACGGCTCCTGATGAGGCCTCGTAGCCAGAGCGTTTGTTGTACTAAAGCCCGCTCTTTGTGGTCGTGAGTTCGAATCCCACAGACGCTGTCCAGTTTTTCACATCTGGGTCCAATGAATATTTAAATCTACCAAAAACATCCATCGATGTTATATTTGTCAGTTTCTGGTAAGTCGCAGATTAAAGTAAAGCAGCCACATGGCTCTGCAGAGTGAGTCGATTGGACTACGCAGTAAAGTTGAAACTCAAGACAATTATAGGAGCTCAGCCTTGCATATATACAGATAAAAACGCGAATTATTCGCCGCTGAGTTTCCATAATCTGGAAATTGACCTGGATGTGAACAGGGTAGGGCTGAATGAATGAATAAAGGCAGCGTGGTCTGTCCCAACGCGGGCTTTGAAGTCACTAAGGAGAATAAACTTATTCGCCTTCGTCACAGTCGCCAGCAGGGCGTGCAGGTCCTCGTAGAATTTGTCCTTCGCCGCATCAGAGCTCGTCAGTGGGGGACCGTAGGCGCTGATGATGTTGAAGAACTGGTCTCCGTGAAGATGCAGGCAGAGGCTCATCAGGCGATCATTTATACCCTGCGGCAGATAAGGAAGACGTCCCACGATGTCGTTTCGGAGGGCAAAGGCGACACCAGCGTCGCATCGCTCTGCCTTTGGCCGGTCGCTCCAGAAGGTTTAGTCGGCACCCAACTTCTCCAGGTGACCCTGCTCAGAGAATCGGGTCTCACTGAGAGCACCAATCTCCACCTTGAAGCGCGCCAGTTCCCGAGCGACTAGCACCGTCCTCCGTTCCGGCCGGTTGCTCCTAGGATTCTCTAAAAGTGAACCAACGTTCCAGGCTGCTAGTGTGAGCGGACTCACCCGAGCAGCCCGGAGGGTATGGTGCGAGGGATGGGGACGGGGGTATTGTTATTTGTTTAAGTTTTACGACCGCGTATTTTGCGATCTGCGAGTCGCGGCCGGCTGCAGAAGACGTGAGACCCAGCATTTGTTTAGGGCACCTTTTCTAGCCCCTTCCTCCGCAAGAAGCAACCAGGACTATCCTCAAACAGGACTGTTCTGACATCCCAGACGGCTGCCGAACTGCCCTATGGGTCACGGTTTTGTTTTAGTGCCTGTTTTCTTTCAGATCCTATCTAGAGCACCGTCGTGCATACAGCAGTCTTCGTGGAGGAAAAACGATCCGCTGGCTTTTACAGTGTCTTCTAATGATTTTTAAGACGACTTAACGGACAGTCAGGCAGAGACCGGGATGGGCTCCACGGTTAAAGAAAACGCACCATTTCACCCTCGTAGGTGAGACACTCTTGGAAGACCCGATCCAGGAAGACGTCAGTCAGGGTTTCGTTACTGAATCTGAAGGGGAGAGAGGGAGAAGGGAGAAGACATTTGTCAGATGAAGAAAATGCCAGAAAACAAGACGTATAATTTCGGAGAGAATTTCGTAAATTTTCCAGACAATTTGAACTGAAATAGTCAGCCAGCCGGATGCGAATTCGGATCCAGTTGGGCATGGAGTCCAACGTTCTTCCACTGTCTATCAAGCATACCTATGACCGCAGGCAGCAAAGATGGCTTGGTCGTGAATTTGGGAGGAGCCCTGGGTTAATTCTTTCTCCCTTCGCTGGTGTCAATGGTCCGTTGACTTGGCGAAGTAGAGGGTTTGATGGCCAAGTGCTCGTCAAGCAGACAGAAATGAGCCGGCAGTGGCGACCGAATCCGTTATAATCTGTGGGTTGAGCTAGCCGTCAGATGCGTCAATAGATCCGTCAGGATGTTCTAATCCTTCCCTCGGATCCGCGTGACACGTGCGTCTAGCTAAGTAGTTGTCGTTTACGGTTTCAAATGCTGGATTGTGTTAGCCGAAATTCGGACATGTGTTTTCAATTAGAAAAGGGGCACTTACGTAGGGTTGTAATATTAACTACCGCGCAGCATGGCCCGAAGATATTCAGGCATAAGGAACGCTTCTTTCTGACCGTCTGCAAAACCTACACCCTGTAAAATGTCTACTTAAGTAGTGTGTATTCTTCACATAGATTTTCGATATCCTCATAAATTTAAATACGTGTAGTAGTAGTAGTAGTAGTAGTAGTAGTAGTAGTAGAAGTAGTGGTGGTGATATTAGTACTACTAGTAGTATAAGTGGTCATTGTAGTAGTAGTAGTAGTAGTAGTAGTAGTAGTATTAGTAGTAGTAGTAGAAGAAGAAGTAGTAGTATTAGTAGTAGTATTTGTAGTAGTAGTAGTAGTAGTAGTAGTAGTAGTATTTGTAGTAATAGTAGTAGTAGTAGTAGTAGTCGTAGTAGTAGTAGTAGTAGTAGTAGTAGTAGTCAGATGAACAATGCAGACAAAGGCATGGGAGACTGAAATGGCCTTCTTTAAAGTTCAGATGTGAAGCGAAGGGGCTCAAAAAACTTTTTTACAATCCCTTGATAAGTTTGAACTCGACTTGCCTTTACTCTTGCATTCGGGGTTTCCAAACTACAAGCTGCATATTTTTCGTGCAAGGAAGATAACACATTTCCATACGCTGTTACAAATAGGTCATAAACGGCTTATAAATTTTCGTAGCGGATGAGGATCATGTATAGTTTACAAACCGCATTAATAAATTGATAGATACGAGGTACGAGTATGAAGTTGTATGTACCACTTACCAGGAGACCAAGCACCAATCGTAACTACGGAAAACGTCCGATTCTCAAATACCGAAAGAATTTACGGCTCAAGTCAGCACTACCATCAGGAAATATCATAAATCGACAGCAGTGCAGAGGAGTGGCGAATTAGCCTGGTGTTAGCATACATCAACGCACCAAAATCGACGGCAAAATTGGCTGTTCGCCGCCTGACTGCTGTTGCTGCTCTACGGGACTGCAGATCTGAGGGGCGCCGAACTCAATGCCTTTCTCTGAAATTGCACAACAATACTTACATCTGGCCCTTGAGTTTGAAGATCGTTACGGTGGGAGAAGCCATCAGCAGGACGAGAACTTTAAGGTAACCATATAAAGAGTGTCTTAGATAGAAGCGTAGAAGGGCCCGATAGTAATTGTACTTGTGACCAAAGCGATGATGTTGATGAGCAAACTTGGTTTGGCTTTTTCTGATATTTATGTTTGTAAAGGAGCTTTCAGACTCCTTCATGTTGTTGCACACTACCTACCACTCGACCAATCATAGCTCACCTCCGGGAAATGCATATCCGTTCAGACACCCGCAAAGGTTTCTCAAGAGGCTCCGTAATTCGGTTATCTGCCTCGAATACTTGGAGACCTTTGAGGATGATATTTCGAATGTATATCAAGTGTTCAGAAAGCATATAAGCTCGCGTAGACTTTGAGCGTCACGTCTGCTTTACAGGTCGCTTTGACACAGTAAAACTATCGGAAAATGTCACCTAGAAGTCAAATAGAGGACGATACCGAATTTCGGTGAAGTAATTTTAAACTGCGTTCTTGGATTTAGCATTCAATGGGCTCAAAACAAGTGGTCGAAGAAAATTCCACTATGTGAATAGCCCCCAAAAGTGAACGCAGCTCCACTTTTGAAACGACAATAAGACTAATCCTTAGGTTGAACTCGGCCGTCGGCTGGAAGAAACGCTTGCATTGCACTGCAAGTCAGGTGTACAGTTGCTGACTACCCTGGCTGTAAAGCCATATGGACGAAGAGGGAGATTACCAAAGAAAGACACCACTATAACTCCAGCATCCGGCTCGTCAGTAATGACAACAGTTCGCGAAATACACACGATGCACAGGGCAGGATGTATTGGCGGTTTTACCAGCCATTCACCTGGACTAAGTCATTATTCCACCGTGACATTAGTTGAAGCCCAGTCCTCATCTGTAGCACCCCCAGGCTGAGCAGCGCATAGCGACTACTCTTCAGCGACAGCTTCGACTGTCTGACGGATGGTCAGCGCATCTCTGCTAGGTCGATGAATCTGTGTGCGAAGCATCGATTATGGATGAGGGATTAATGCTAAGCTCAAGCCCACTTCAGTCTAATTGACTTAGTCTGACCGTTAGATGATGAGGATGGTGATGATGGCGGCGACGACGGTGATGATGACGCATGTGTGAGGCAGATACTTCGCAAGTCGCCTTCTCCATAAAAAGTTTTGCATTAGCCACTGTTGCCTGCTCAAACGGCGACAGTGATCTTGGGCTGCACAATACACAATGCTGGCAGCCCAGCTACTAGTTAAAAGCCCAGACACGGATTTCACTGGTAGTCTGCCGCTGCATGACACAACTGCGACGGGGATTCAGTTCAGCAGAGGGACCCCATCATTCTGGTAGATTGTGATGGTTATGGTTGTCTTTGAGGGAATAAAAATCAAGAGAAACTGTGCAGACCCAGGGAAGGAAACAATGCATAGTTGGTCTCTCGTACCGACTGAGTTCCTGCCGACTCAGCATGCCATTTCGATCCTCGTCCAGCTGCAGGTAACTGCCGTAGACACGCATGGCAGACTGGTGGCTGAACCAATTGGCCTGCAACTGCTCCTCCGTTGTGCTGGCCTCCCGCAACTCAAGCATTGCATCGAGGAAACCGCTGGCGAGGATGTCACTTATGCGTACACGTCCTGCGCGCAGGGGGTCCAGAAAGAAGAAGAATTTGCGAGTGGCCGTGCATACATAAAGGTCTGGAAGGCTTTGTCAATGGATGACAGCTGTAGGGGGGAGCGGCGAAGAAAGAAAACGAAAGAAGTAAACAACTCCGAAGAACAAGAAGAAGAAGTCAGATATGTTTGGCTGGAATTCATCAAAAAGGCAACGGTTGCTGTTCAAACTCAGTTGTCCCCCCCTCTGCTATTATAACTTGGCCGACTTCGGCCTTGTTAAGTGGTTGTCTGTTCGTGACCCCACTACCCATACGAGGATTGTTTGTTTCGGTAAGCTAATGGATCGGTGTGTGCCCATTCCTACACCCGATCGGCAGCGACAAAGAATGGCAAGTGGCGAGGCACCGACGAACTTCGGTTCGATGAAGCGCTTATGACCCATTTGGTGAACCCCAGTGGTGGACCATCTGTACCATTTATGTGCGCGCATGTTTGTGTTTCCGGTCCCAGCTGGTGGCCAGGCTTGAATGAAGGAAAAAAAGCCCGAAACAGGTCTGTATCAAGTTACCCCCAAACTCGGTCACCCCCTCTGCTAAAATATGCATATACACTCGACAGTTCGACCGTCGTAGTCCGACGATGTCCACCGTATGCTCCATGGGAAAGTGGAGCAGGGACGGTGACTTGCACGTGATTTAGTTTAAAGTGATAGTAGACTTGCGCTGCATCTACCGCACTCTCTCCTCCTCCCCCACCTGAGCCCGGTGTCAAGACAGAGTCAAGAAGACCGGAGGCGGGAGAGGACGCAGGTGGCTGGCGCGGCCGGGTCCCCTAAGTCCTAGCCGCCCCTAGGCGTGCCACCACACCTCCCATGTTCGGCATTTGTTAGCGGAGCGCACCCCGAATAACGCATGCCGTGCCCTGATGTGGCCCCCGTGTTGGTCCAACGCATCTACCACGTGGCCCGTTTAGGGGGCATTTATGCATATATACAGGCAAAATGACACATCCAAGAAAGAAAAAGAAGACTGGAATGCCAATTTCTGGCTTCTTAGCTGTCTGCATTTTCTGTAGGCTTAGGAGCGCATGGTGCTGGTGGAGGTTGCTCTGGTGATTAAAGTGGTCTCTGAATGTGATGCCCCCTGCAGTTCACGAGTTGGTCTACTGTGATGCGAACGACATGGTTTGTTTCCCCCAAAAGATAAGCGATTTGTGTTTACATTATCCACGGGTCTCACATAATTCTTATTTTCCTGTATATTGAGGTTTGAGAAGCTATTGATGTATTCAAGAGCGCAGGCTACAGATAACCTTTGATTCAGGTCTAAACAACCATGAGTAGTGTGAAAAGAAGAAAAAAAACTATGAAAAAACGCGTGAAAAGCGATACCTTGCAGAGTGAGGGGATGAGCTCGGTGATGTAGTTCTCCAGATCAGACTCGCGCAGGTAACCTTCGCCAGTCATGTCATAGAGGGAAATTCCAATACGTGTCTGTTGCAACCATATGGTCTTCATTACGTAATTGAAGAAAGATAGGATGTTAACGCGTGATAGTTTATCCCCGTGCACCAGTTTGCCAAATATGGTCGCCGTGAAGTATCGTCTAGAGAGGGTCGGTAGGGGGGGGGTGAACGTCACTGTCGGCTTAGGCTCAAAGTTCGAGTCTTTCGTAAGATTTCCGGTCCTAAAGACTTACTGGGCTTTGGGGCTGGCCTCCTTGGCTGCACTGCAAAATTGTTGGTAGGTGAGGTAGCTGTTGCCATCATCCGCTGGGGCGGACTTATGTTTCTCGAGCACGTTCCAGAGAACCTACAGAGAGGGGTTTAATGCACGTGTGTGGTCTAGTACGGCTAATTCATCATTGTCAAGAAGTTCGAGGCTTTTCCGTTCCAAGAGAACTGCTCTGAAAGTTGGCGATCATCAAGTGAGCGAGACTGGATGCCTACCTGGCCTCTTCCCTTAGTTTCTGTGCCAGGATTTCATTTTCACCAGGGACCTTAAAAAGGGTAAAGGCGTCTTCAGAATACACCCGTGTGGACTTACTCGTTGAAACAGATAATCGACGTTTGCGGTTCCAAGCCTGTCTGCTGAAGTAGATGCGATTTTTAAAATAACACAGCTTACCCACCGGAGCTGACATCGAACTCCAATGTCTACCTACGAGCGAAAGTATATATCCGCACCGAAAGAAGTCTACAAACGAGGAAATGCGTTGTTAAAAGGCGCAAGCTTTTTTGAAATTAAAAGAATAAGCTCATTCGCGGAGATATTTTGAAAATATCAAGGGCGCAGAAAAAGCCTGTCATCGAAAACATGCAGTGCTGAGCAGTTTCATTTGTAATCAGTCGTTACTGTGACTAGAAGAAGGCTCACAGACGCAGGCTTGGTTACAATTAATAGAGCTTCCTGCTGGTTGACAATAAGATGGATTGGAGTCTTCCGTACTTGCTGGTGGATCACATGAATGTTATAGTAAATTTTCTAACATTGCGTGAACCGTGGCCAGGGGCCAGGCTCGGGGCTGACTCTTTCGGGTTTCCTTATCGCTGCTGAAGACGACAGACGGTAAAACTCATGGGTTCGTGGATATTTTTGAATGTCCTATAACAATGCAAGAAAAGGTGGCATCTATCAACAGCATGCACGCACTCCCCATCATATCCCGCGGTAAAACATCGTGTACATATTTCTTCGAAGGTTAATTTTTCTTAATGAGAATGTGCGACATAGTCTATGCGTTATGAATCTCCGTGTGTTTCGTCTTTCAAAGTCGTCGAAAGCATAATTACGCTGCTAGTCGGGAGCACTGCCGATCAGACGAGTCCTCGTCCCTTATCAAAAAGTATGGCTGCCCTGAGCGCCAGCCTTGTGGAACCCGCTCTGACCGGCAACTGCCTCAAAAAAGAACCGAAGACGTTGACAGACTTAGCGAAAATTAGCTTGCACTGCACCTCTAGCACTCCGACAGTCCAGCGAAAGCGATCAGTCCTGAGAAAACAAATCGGATGCGGGGAGCCAATTGAATCAACACTGAAAGACGCCGCCAACTGTGGTACCGCATCCATCAATCCAGACAACGCTTTGTGAGAACATGCATCAGTCTGTCAAAGTAGTTATCGGTCCGGGGTGTCATCTTTAATAGACCTGCTATGGGTGACAACGGAATTAAGATAAAGAACCGAAGACGTGGGTAGAACTGGCAAAGACTGATCTATAATACATCACTGGCACTCTGGGCGTGGGGCCGAAGAAAACCTTCGATGAGAAGCCATTTAACTCAACAGAAGTAGACAAATAGACATATCCCAGTCAGCGTAGTTATCCCCAGATGGGAAAATACAGTTGCATTGACTTATCGACAGCGATTACGCATAAAGCAATGGGATCGACCGATAAGCACTCGAAATATCAAGCATTTACTGTCCTCGAAGGTGAAGAAACGACATATCAATAATTAATTGAAACTAGTGGCTACAGTATAAATGCAAAAACGTCCAGAAGCCCACTGAGGAGATACATTCATCGCAAACTCCACTTCCAAAAGTTACTTCAACAAAAGCCTCTGTTTGAATTGAAACTAGTGATGCGAACCGGCCCTACTATAAATAACCTTCTCAAAATGACTCTCGAGACCCAGGAAACGACCGTTGTGACATTCTGTCTGAAATGTTGGGTTCTTCTGGCGCATTTTTCAGACATGCCGAAATGTCTCTAAGTTATAGTAATCTGGTTTCACCCTCTCGGCATATTCACTCCTTGGTTTAAAGGTAATCTTTCTTCTTAACCCCCACCCATCCATCAGTTTTCGCCCAAGTTTAAGCCAAAATTAATAATCATAGGTTCAAAGCGACTTTGCGGTTAATAAAAATATGGTGAAAAGTTAGCTAGAAACCTTGCCAAAGATTAGCCTGATTTTGTAACTCTGAAAGAGTGCCCAGGATAGGCGTCCGAAAACGTTCAACCGCTGAGTGACGAAAATCAGGCCATTGTGTCTACAAGATGCGCCAAGATTAAACGCTGTGCCACCCAAATTTTTTCCAGCCGAATTTCCACTTTGCCGACATCATGGTGTTACGCTTGCACGTAGGCCTGATATGACTTGACACTGTGTCACCTCGATAGTTCGACCGTCGTAGTCCGACGATGTCCACCGTTTGCACCATGGAAGGGACGGTGACTTGCGCGTGAATTAGTTGTAAGCGATAGTAGCCTTGCGCTGCAGCTACCGCACTCTCTCCTCCCCCACCTGAGCCCGGTGTCAAGACAGTCAAGAAAACCGGAGGCGGGAGAGGACGCAGGTGGCTGGCGCGGCCTGGTCCCCTTAGTCCTAGCCGCCCCTAGGCGTGCCACCACACCTCCCATGTTCGGCATTTGTTAGCGGAGCGCAACCCGAATAACGCATGCCGTGCCCTTATGTGGCCCCCGTGTTGGTCCAACGCATCTACCCGTGGCCCGTTTAGGGGGCACAACTGTGTCACCTAATTTACCTTTGAATTTAGTTTCTTCTTTATAGCATTCGCAAGACATAGGTCTGCATGCAGCAGATTGATGTATTCAGTTATCCCTTGATGTTGTATTGCCCTGTACAATTTTCGGGCTCAATAAAAAAAGAGACACATTCATACTTCTGTTGACTTATCCGCTGTAAATCGATACCAAAGATTGCTCTTCTCAGCGACCAATAATTTTTCGTCAAATTCACTCTATACTGATATCACGACGACCAAGTCAATTCGTCCGACAAGGCGTAATTGCAGCCATATCTCCCGTCCACCCTCTGTTTATATTGCGCTGCTAATTCTGTCTTATCTGCTTTATTGTGTGTCAAAAGCAGGACTTTCGGAAATTCATTTTGCATAAGCTGAATGCCGGCTTTATACTTAAATTGTATCGCTAAAGAATAATTTCGCAAGTCATTTTGCCTGAAAGATAGCACGTGCATCGTGGCAGTGCAGATCACAATCGTTCCAGGTGAAGCGTAGACTTGGCATCCATGTGGATTAATTATCAGAAAAGCAGACCTTCGCAACGTCTATTTCACTTCATGTTTCTCACACTCACAGTGCTCTGATTGGAAAATACAATAACGACCAAACTGGAGAGTGAGCGAAGTGACTGGCGAAAGTTACCAGCCCCTCTACGCGTAACACGCATGACTTGTCTTGCAACTTTAAACATATTTAATGACTGTTTTGCAAGGGCCATTCCAAAATAAAGCTTGCTATTTTGCTCAAAAACGAGGATGGTGTCCAATAACTCACACAGGTGAGTATCAAAAAGGTCAAATTGCGCAACCTCGAAGGCCTAACCCTCAGTCGCGATTAGGATCGAGTAAGTCTGACAACATTCTGAGCCACAAGTTTTGACACAATGTGATAACAAAAAATCGATTTTAGTTGCTCACAGTGCGAAGACTAGGCCCCTGTACCGGGATTAATCGACCTCATCTTCTCTTTCCAGTGGTCCCCGCAGTCCGTCGTTAAACTGGGGATGAGTTGACACGAGGCTTGATTTACGTAAAGCCCTGCTCTACCGCATGCCAAACAAGGGTTCGGATATCGTGGGAGCGGGAGGTGTCATTATAGTCTGATAATCGTTTTGAGGAATGAACGAGGAAGCTCGCCAGTTGATAACCTTCCGATGTACAACTCTTGCGGTGTCTTGATGATCAGAAGAGTTTATAATCTAATAAAATGGGGAATGTGCTGAATTTCTACAGCGATTTAGAGTTCATTAATGACTTCGGTACCTCTATCACCAGTAGTCTGTCTGAGCATTTCAGTAGACTAGCGACTGTTAAATTATCCCGGGCCCCCACCTAAGCCGTGCCGCACGCATGCACAGCAGCAGTTAAGGAATCACGTAGACTCACCGAAGACTGATTAACGGATACCAAGTTATAATACCGCCTTGTGTTCGAGCAAATCAGCATCAAAATTGTATCCACACACACAGAAGTCCAGCCATCGCAAGATAAGAGGTCAAGAAGCGTCTTGAGATACGTTCGGTGAATTTTAGGGTAACTCTGAGGAAAATAAAACCAGCATCAAGACGCTTTTGCCAGATCCCCGCGTAATTTGATGTTATGTCCTACCCTAATTGGCTGAGGCCAAGTACATCTACAACTTGAGTCAAAGGGAGTCCCGGTCAGTGCACTTGATCTACGCGTCATGTCATACAGTCTCACTCACGCCCCCAAGTTTCTGCAGGTCACAACTTCAGGCATTTCCACGCATGACTTAACTTCAGCCCGTTAGACGCCTGCGCCGAGTGAAACGTGTGAGCGACGAAAAATCGATAGGACGGCTGCTTATGAGATGCATGCTCGCGGAAACCATACTACTCTATACCCATTCCCGGAATCTTAGACAAAATATTCCGTTTTTTTCCAAACTCATCACGCAGTAACTTAAAATTTTGAGCGAATAAATAAATAAATATAATGTTCGAATACCTAACCGAAGGTCTTATGCAAACATTCCGTACTGTTTTTACCGGCTGAATTTAAGCCTGCTAGAACAAGGTTTATAAATGGACTGGTTGCCGATACAACACGGAATATTCAGTACCAACGGTTTCCAGTTAGCTTATTCCGATATATACAGGCACATTTCTTCTTGGGTATGTTATTGTATGGCAACTGCAGAATGCGTAGTCAGATTTAGCAATTATGTACAATTTATGGGGCAATAAATAAACATAAATTCTGTTACTTGTCCTCCAACAAAAGGGAAGAGATTCTCTGAAAGGATTAAACAGGCAATAACCATAATCAGACTGAAAGCTAAAACACAAAAAAGGCTTAGAAAAGGTAGCGAGTCTATAATGACTTGCACAAGGAATCAACATCTGTCTTTAATACCGTGCGAGTAGGTGCAACAACTATCCAATTGTCTGACCCATGCATTAGGCACATGACACGCTGTGTGGATGCCACTTCAATATACTGCGAGTATCACTAAGTCCTGTATAAGTACACGAGGATGTGTGCATAGTGCCGATGGAATAATTGATATGAGCACGCATCGCCAATGCTTGGCATTAATGTACGTTTCGATGAAACTTGGTGACAGTATTAGAGATTTTGACATTGGGATAATATCAGTTCCAGGACACATGAATGATTTTTATTGCATTACAGTATATTTTTCTCAAAAATGTGCGTGGTGATCAAGATTCAGGAACAGGTTTGTGAGAAACATCCAAAATACAGTTTGAAAAAATCACTTATTTAAAAAATATTCGTTTTTTAATGAGATTTTAATGCTTTCTTTAAATTTTACGGAACTTTTTTATTTTCATGGGCAGACCGTGAGCTCTGATCGCTATAAATCGTACAATATCAATTTTAAAATATGACAGAATTGACACATGGCATGAGCCTATATCTCGTAAGTGAATAAAATGTTTGAATTAATCAAGCCCTGATGAAACTGTGAGTGCATGAAAGCAAGAACCTTTGGAAGCACATTAGCAAACTTATTTTGGATGTAAAATCATGGGCCCCAGCAAAATCGTTCAAAAGACAACACATTTCATGTGCTTGCATTGCCAATTAGGAGAAAATCAGGAGACAGGCAAATATTTTGGATGCCATGGATGAAGACGCGGACAAGATGCTGGGTACGCAATAGTTTACAATGACTGGTGACCATAAAATTAGTGCTCGATATGTTTTTGCCACCCTGTCTCTGTAGGTCAACTTCAGTAGATTGGGTTTCCATCTTTCCTACCCCTGGTTTCTTTTTTCCTGTAAACTTTTGTGATTGAGAAACAAAAGCTCCGCATTGTAAAAGTCATTTTACTGGCCAACTGGAGCTATCTTCTATTCCAGTCATTGGATGGACATTTCAAGTTGCCGGAGAGAGTATTTAGGGGAGTTGCACACGAGTGGCTATTGAAGGTGTCGTTTTTGATATTGATTTGACCAAATATTCCGCATCCACAAATTTTGATACGCTTGCCCATTGTGTTTTAACTTCCTACGTTTCGACAAAGAAAGCAATGCCTCCTAGTTAGCTTCTACGTTTCGTTTAGAGCAACAAATTTGATACTGTAGGATGACGAGCGCGATTGTCTTGGGTAGACTGTGAACTCACGTAACGCCCTCTACGCCTGATTTCGTTTGGGTGTGTTATGGGATAAATATTGATTTGGTGGCGGCCTGATAGGAAAATCACCGAAGATTGTCGGTAGTCTTCAGGATTTACCATATAAGTTAAGGTCGCAAAATCTTGTCTGATTTCCACTACATGACAATTACCTACGTTTCGTTCTACTCTTGACAATCCAGGTTATCTTTAGCCATTGTTACTTGTTGTTACCGAAAGAAATCTTCGATTGTGTGTGCACAGCTGTAACGCACCAAAAAACCCGAACTATCTCATGTTCTATTAGGGGATTCTCCCACTTTTAAGACGGGGCAAAATACCCGCGCGCGCTTTAAACCCGGACCCGCCATCGCAGCTACTTCCATTCGTTGTGCGTCATCAAATTTCAATCAAAACTGTACTCAGTATATCTAGAATCGCATATGCCATATTTCCTCTTATCATTTCTATTTAACGATTATTGTATCTGTAATCCCTCTATTTCATATATATTTACTTCCCACATTTTGAATTTGAGCCGCCATTTTTGTTTGCTCTCATTTCGCGAGGAAATTTTCTGTAACTGTACACTCCTCTACCTATTTTTATTTGATATTCTGTTTTAAACGTTTATTTGTTTGTCTGAACTATGTTTATAAGGTCATCTCTACACTACGCTAGCACCGTTTTGAATGCACGTAAACTGAAAAATTTACCGAATAATTTCCATGAAGCCAGCTGTTGCACTTTTCGGCCAATATGTCGGACGTGTGATTCCCCCGCGCTCACGTCTTCACGCTTTTATCAACAAAAACCTGCACAGCGGAAAAAACACTGCTTCGGTTTGCAATTCGCCTTGAAGCGTCAACCGAACGACAAACTGTCGATTCCAGGCTTTCTTTCAACAAATTGTCCTTCGATCTTCAACAAAACGCATGATATGGAGTTACTTTTGTTGAAAAAAGCACATAGTAAGACCCAAGTAATTTGTCTTCAAGAGACATGGTTAAACAGTGACATTGACGCACAGCTAATTAGCCCCCGTCTTTCTGTTGCTTTCGAGCAGATCGAAAATCTTCATCCTCCAGTAGAGGCGGTGGGGTGGCTATTTTGGGCAATAAGGATTGGTGTTTTAACTGTAAGTCTTTATTTTCACACTCTGAGGATTTGATAGACGTTATTGCTGTCATCTGTAAGCCCCGATTTTGATATACATATAAGGGCATCATATTTGATAGTATCTATATTCACTCCTCTACCTGTGAAGGTGCACTTAACCGTTTCTTTGACGTTCTTTTGGAAAAACTTGCTTTATTGTCCTTCGAGCTTCTTATTGTCTTGTGTATTTATTTTAATCGTGTGAATTTACGTCCGTTTACGTTATTAGGCGATCCAAGCCTGGCGACCGTGGACCCAACAGGACTACAACATGCTCGAAAGGGTGCAGCGGCGAGCCACAAAATTAGTAAGAGGTCAAGCTGAACTGCCATATGAGATTCGTCTAAATAACCTTAAGCTCTATTCTCTGAATTATAGGCAGTTGCGCGGAGACTTGATACAAACCTTGCGTATCGTGCGTGGCATGGATTGCACCCTCCTATGTGATGACTTTTTCCAACTTGCCACGTCGAAAAATCTCCGAGGTCATCCATTCAAACTAAGTGTGCCCCAAGTAAGATTGGATGTGAGGAAGTATTTTTTCACCAACCGTGTCGTGGAACCGTGGAATAACCTACCTGAGGCGATTGTTATGTCCCAGTCTGTGTATACATTCAAACATCGGCTTGACATACATATGTTACAGTACCACGAAGACTATGTGACTACTTAACATTAACAATATCAGTGTACCACGTAAACCTACCTGCATTCACTTGACTGTTACTTCTTTAATTTGCTTCTTATTCTTGCTACTTTTATGTAACAAATATGAATTTCAAAGGCGTACGCCTATTTTCCTCAAATACACTGAACACTGAACTGAAAAAGGCTTTGATGACCTTGTTTCCTTTAATACTCGCGCTGATGCCCCTCTGAATCACGTTTTGACTAACCAATCCAAGTTATATCTTGTTAAGAACAGAGTTCCATTATCTGGTTCCGATCACTCTGTATTATTAGGCCTTCCAAAAATTTACTCTGCTTCTACACGTGCGCTGCTACTCAAACCCGAAAGGAAAGTTAAGGTTCACGACATATCCCCAGAAAACATTTTTCTTCTCCAGACATGCATTTCGTACACTATTCCCGTCTTCCTCAGTCAATCCAATGTTGAGTCGTGTTCCAGCTTCCTTACAACCTTTTTAAAAGAAATTTTTAATATTTATTGTCCTCTTGATACAGTTTTGGTCTGACCTGACAGAATTTCTTTCCCTTATCTAAAATCTTTAAGACGTAAAAAAGAACTTCTTTACAAGCTAGGCCTCCGAGGCTGTCTAAAGGAGGTTAACATCTTAATAAAAAGGGAGATTTGCAGACTAAATGATTGGTTTGTTAGTCAGCTTTTTGCCTCTCCGTCCAAACCTTCTTTTCGGCTTTCCTCTGCTGAACTCTGGAGAAATCTTAAGCGTCTCACTGGCCAATGTGGTAAACTGGCAACTGTTGATGCTGATTTAGACGATCTAAACAAACATTTTATCCATACTTCTACTGACTCCAATCCCCCCACAAACAACCTTTCGTTACTACCAAGCGTTTTTTCTCCCGTGTCAGTGGCAACAGTGGAGAAACATCTGAAAAATGTTCGTGGTTCAACTGCTGCTGGGCCGGATGAAGTCTCACCATTTGTTTTAAAATACTGCTGCTCTCAGATTTTCCCTATTTCGACACACCTTATAAACATGTCCTTCGTGGAGTCAAAGATTCCTGACATTTGGTGTTCAGTAAGAATCACTCCCATCCCTAAAAGGTCCGCTCATTTTGGTCCTTAATCTTTCCGTCCAATAGCCTGCTCTTCCGCTTTACTGAAGATTGCTGAACGAGTCGCTCTCGATACAATTAAGCCTTTTTGCTCCAATTTCTCTGACCCATTAAAATTTGCCTATAAGGCCCAGTGTAGTACCCTAGATGCTGTTGCCCTTGTAGTACATTCGGCTCTACGAGATTTAGATAAGGACAGCCGTGCGTACGCATGCGCATTTCTTGACTACTCCTCTGCCTTCAACACCATCCCGCGCCATCTCCTTCTTAATAAAACATCCGCGTCTGGCTCTCCCGGCTGGGTTGTCTCTTGGCTTGAAGATTATTTTACTTCCCGCACTCAATTCGTACAATCTGGCAAGCGGAAGTCTACTGTCCTTCCAAACAACTGCGGTGTTCTTCAAGGTACCATCTTATCCCCTCACCTCTTCTCCCTTCACACTGATGATTTGAGGTCACCAAATGACTGTCTGTACATCAAATATGCCGACGACATGGTTGTTGGTCATCCTCTTAAAAATCAGACACATCTCCAGTGTCTGAAGGATGGCCTTGACCATGTTGCAGCCTGGTCGTCAGATAATGGCTTTCAACTGAACCATGAGAAGTCTGTCCAATGTGTTTTCAACCTGCGACCATCCCCTAGTTCTCAATTCTCAGCCGTCCTTCCCAACGAGGTATCCTCTTTTCGGTACCTTGGCGTTACTCTGACATCGAATCTTTAATTCTCCCAATATATCGATGCTCTTTTTACGAAAATTCGTAAACTTCTATATTATATTCGCCGTTTACGTTCCTATCACACACCTCAGGCCCTTATCTGGTGATTTATAGAGGCATGTGTTCTTCCCCTCATCCTTTATTGCTCTCCCGTGATTTTTCCAGCCTTGCTTAAAAAGGATTTTTTGATTTTACAACGTATTCGCCGAATGCTCTCTTCTGCTGCTGGTGTTTCTTATACTGTTTTAGTGGATTTGATAGCAAAACGACACTTTACGACAGTCAAACAATTCGCTGGGCGAATCCTTGATGATGAAACTCATCCCCACCACTCTGAGCTGATTGCTGTGAAGTCTTCCCGTCCGATGCGCCGAGGCTTTCGCCATATAGCCTGCCGTACAACGGCATACCAGCGCTCCGTTTTGCCATTTCTAGCACGCTACCTTACGTGTGAAGGGACTGAAATAAAAAAGCTCAGACTAGAACTGTCTCCCCGCTAGATGTCTATTTTTGACTCTTTGATTCTTGCATATTATGTTTACTTATCCTATTATCTTAGTGAATGGAGCCATTTATATTTTTGCTGAAAATTTCGAATGATACTTCAAAATAAAGCGTATTCCTCTCTCGCTCTCTCTCTCTCTCAAATACTAAGTACAAGCATCGACTATTATATTGACCACTTCACTCAACTCCTATTCGTTTGGTATTATACCGAAATTATGAATTCCTAAGAATCCGGAACATCAAGAGACACTTCCGTAAAGAAGAAACCTGATTTGTATCCACGACCCTATAATGCAGTTCCGTCATTATTCCCGAATTGGCCAGACGCTACACAACGAAACTGTGAGTTCCTCCAAACAAGTTCGGATGTGAACGCCCACGACTGGACCTCAGTTTATTTTTCTGAAGCCAACGTGTGGTATGATCGTGGAACATACAAACAAGTGAGGGGGTTCCAGCTGACATCATTTAAGATTTTAGGAGAAGGCTGGATCGCAGAATTTTTGATACAAGTCCTCTTTCACAACATATGTAGCATTATCTTCGAAAGTTCAATTGAGACTGAGGCTCTGTTTACTGCTGAGAAGCTGGCCAACAAAAACCAAAATGTAAAGTGGGTGAGATAATCTTAAAATATAATTGCATACAAATGAGGCTTACGATAGTCTTGTGCAAACTAACGGAGAAAATGATAAAACGAAAGCGAGAAGAAATATTGTGGTGGACCGCTTGACTAGTACACATGAACATGGATCTAGAAGCGGTTGACCCTGTCTCGCAAATCTACTAATATGCAGGGAATGTTGTAAAATTTTTTTGAAATGTGTTCCGTAGTGGATGCAATCTATAATGACATCAAAATGGCATTAGAAAGCAATGAATTTCCACACAGATTTCTGATAGATTTTCTACGTTAAATATGTGTAACCCGCTTATAACTAAAATTTTTGGATGACATTTTCATAGCCAGGCGTAAGGTAGAATATATTGCTACACCGAATCAGATTTGGAAACAGCTCAAATTAGAGGTTAAATAATGATCAAACTTGTAGACAGTAAAATATGGCTATGAGCATGGTCCGATTAAGGCTCAAAGAGGTTATATTGACAACGTCATTTCAGTTTTTTTAAACATCCGCAGAAAAAAAATCTCAGTCAGCTATACAAAATGAACACAATATATGATTAGCCTTGGCGTGCAAAGTGACTTCTTCTCCCACGCAGTTTTTAGTCACTGAACCAAACTGCTCCAATCAGTCAGCTTGGCGGAAACCATGGGAACCATCAAAAAAGGAATTGGCACATTTGATGGATGCCCATGTATTCAACTTAACTTTTTCCCAGACGTAGAGCAATACGTAACGT
>WEDG01002307.1:0-38043 GCA_017591395.1 Schistocephalus solidus
CTTCCACCGTTCTAAACGAAAAAATGCTCCTTAACAAACAGAACTTCACTTCAAGACTCTGGCAAGAACCACGACCAAGATTCCGCTCAGCGTCACCAACTAACCGTAGTGGGTTCTATTAGTTCTAGTAATAGTTCTTGTTCACAATTAATTTCAAAATATTGTTAACTATTGCCTTAACAGCGCAATTTCTGTCTACATTATTACAACTGTGTAAAGTTTACTTGTACACCTGGTCATAAACGCGAATCCATTGCAAATGACTGGCGAACCAGGTGCTGGAGCACCAAAAAACAGCAGAGACCACTGCCTCCAATACACTCACTGCCCGCGCGCATTCACTCACCGCATGGGCCTGCTCAGTTACTTGTGCATCGATGTTAGCGGAATCGACCACGATGCCAACACATCTAACGCATTTTGCGCACCCACCAATGCTTCCCACAGTCCTCACATGAGTACGACTATCAGTAACAGCAGCACAACCCACACAGGCTCAGCACCTCCCGACCTACCTGGTCCATATTGTCACCGCACATGCACATCACGCATCGGCCTGATCAGCAACTTTCGAATCCATGGCTTAGAGACCGGCGAACCTGTACCAAGAGGAACAAAATAACTATCCGTACACAGCGCAACTTTCCGCACTGCCCACGCACACTCACACATCCCATGAACCTATTAGGCCAAATGCGTTTCCATGGAAACCTGCGATCTAACACCGTTCGACAGTTCATACCTTGCTCGTTGTATGGAGAGAAGGATCCACCTACTTCCGTTCTCAGCCCGATCCAGAACTCACTCGCAAAGCAAGAATCCGTTCTTCCAGCAGTTTTCGTAACCGGTGTGTTTCTCATTTTCAGCTGAGACCCCTATTGTAAGGGGTGTCCTTCAAGGCACCATGCTAGGTCCTCTTTTGTTTTTGCTTTACATCAATAATATTTCATCAGCAGTAAAACAATCTCAGTCTTTTATTTATGCGTACTATCTTAAATTCATCGATTCCTTCTCTCAATCTTCGGCCCAATGATGCTTAGAAGAAATCCATGCAGACGTGTATGCTCGATCCACGTGAAGCTCAACGTGGCAAATACAATTCTTACGTTCGAAGTTTCATAACATGTTCTTCGGGCTTGTCAGACAACCACAACCCATTATTTTGTAAGCCATATATATAACTGAATGTTCCAACATCAAGAATTAGGTTTAAGCTACACAAATAATTTAAATCTGTCATGTCATGCCAATAGGACTATGGGCAAAGAAGCCCAAATTTGTGGCTTTATTTCTTATAGTTTATATCGTCCTGAAATTAAATTAAGACTTTATAAAGTGTTTTTCCTTTAGATTTTTGAACATTGCTGTTAATTCTTTGGTTGAATGACCAAGTCTAGCCGTTCTAAAATTGAAAATGTCCAAAGACATTTTCCTCAGAAACACTTTCCTCCGACACTATCCACTACCTCGTACTTGACTAGATGCAAGCTAATAAATTGAATATTTCAATGGGATCGGAGACCAGAAGCTTGCTTATGCCTCCTTTATCGCCTTAATAATAGTTCCAATATTCCCCGATTTTCAGCCCTTACCCTCTCGTAGTCGTCCGTAAACCTACCTAATTCTTTCTTGATAATGCATCCTACTATATCTTCCACTTCTAGACGCTCTCTGTTCTTTGCGTGCAGGTATCCCTTTCTTCGGAAGATCCAGAAAATCAATATAAGATTGTCAAATAACCTGTCTACATTTAAGCGAAGTCTGCACATTTATCTGAAAACTGATTAAATTAACTTTTTATTTTTCTCATCCTTTCCAAGCAGCTTTCTCCATGACCCCGAGAAAGGACAATCGGAAATTTAGAAGACTGTCTCCAAATTATGTATTCCATGCATCGTTTCCCTCACGAGCTAAGATGTATTCATAACCCATGCCTCCGTAAAACGATCGCCGAATAATTGTGTCTTATAGTGCGATCGTTTTCAAGCATCTCCGTTTCTAATGCCTATAACCATAATCATAACTCTAATGTGAAAACTGAGCTGTGCAGGCCTTAGATTAATCATCGATTCTCAAGTCATCTAGCACCCCTGAGTGCATTATGTTGATTTCCCCTTACTCAATTACCAGATCTCAGATTATCCTTTCATACTACGCTCAGAAGCAACCTAACATGCTGCTTCATATGACCTGGTGGAGAAGTGTCGCGGTGTTGACCATACACGGACTGCGGACGATCGTTTCGAGTTCCTCTGTCGGTGGTCTGAGGAATCAGCGACGAGAGTATCGTGGTTGCTTCTCTGGCAATTCTACCATTATCATCGCCAGCTCTACTGTCCTTTCCTCGTTCGATTCTAGGCGTATGGATGATGCTTGCGAAGTTTTCTCCTGTCTAGCATCCTTGACGGTTTCGCTTATAGCCAGCCGATACGCATTGAGATCACACCTGCGGTCCTGAAAAGAAGCCTCTGTCATTACATGAGTTTTCCCACGATAAGGAGCGTTTTTAACGCTCATACGCTCTCATCAGCATGCCTGTCCTACCTAAGGTGTATGTTTTTCACCCATGAGCGACATTATTTTCTCCTTTAAATCCCACAAACCCAATTCATCATATGCTTTTCCAGAAAAATGTCCAAGGAATTTTTTCACTGTCTGCTCTTTTATATATATTTTTTTGATCAGGCTGATTTATGTCATTTTTCAACGCCAAGAAGCTGGCCTTATATTCATAACTTAACTGTATACTATTTTGCGTTCGTTTAAATTTTTTTTTTTTAAAAAGAAAAACATATATCTCCCTATCTGTGAAAATATTCAGCCATTTGAATTGTACAATCAATCCTCAGAAAAGTTTGAAGACTAAGATTATATCCCCTCCGTGTTGCCTATACCAGAGAATGAAATGTTTTTTCTTTCTAGTCGGCCCTCATAGGGCAGGCATTTCACTCTACTAACTAGTTTCGCCACCCTCCGTTGAATTTTCTCCAACAGATCGTAGTCAAGCTTTTTCCAAGGGCGACATGCCTGAGCACAATATTCCAAAACCGGCTAGCCAAATGTTTCAAACACACAACCAAAAAGCTCTTCAGTTCAGTTCAGCTTATTAAGGGAAAGATAGGCTCACGCCTTTGAACTCCCTCTTGGTTACAGTATGGCTAAAAAGGCTCTGGTACATCATGAAAATGTAAAAAAAGTTGGTTTGCATAATAGCGTGCGAAAAATAAACAGCTGTTGGCTAATCGAAGAAGGTAACATAAATGTGTACTTGCATATTATGAGTAGCATGAGGACATGGTATTGTTGTTGATAAGATTCTCGTGAGTGAGGCATATGCGATAAGTTTGAGATAATAAAAATGCTATAAAAATGTTTCTTAGAATATAGGAAGAAGTATTGTAATAATAAGAGCGTGATTCAACTGGGACGTGACTAAGAAGAGCTGGAGATATTATAATGGGCACTATTATTCTGGTCCAGGTTTTTATTAAAAAGCTCAACGGAAGTAGTCATAACAACATCCGAAGGCAGAGTATTCCAAGCATCGACCGCTCTCTTGCAGAAAAAGAACTTTCGTGAGTCCAGTCTGGCCCCAGTCACGCGTAGTTTGAGTGGATGACCTATCAAGTTCCTGGTTGTTGCTAACTTGAAGAAGTCTCCAGGAACGAGGCAACAGCACTGACCACACATGATACGTAATGTTTGTATCAGGTCACCTCGTAGCTGCCTGTAACTCAAGGGAAAGAGATCAAGGTTAGCTTATCGTGTTTATAGGGTTTTGAGCCCTGTCCAGTCACAAGTTTCGTGGCACGCCTTTGAACCTTTTCGATGATATTGAAATCCTTTGCGGTCCGAGGTCTTCAAGCTTGGAAAGTGAACTCCAATAGTGGCTGTACAAAAGTTCGAAAGATTTTGGCAAAGCCGTCTTCATCAAAGGCAGAGAAAGCCCGCTTGACAAGGTACAGGGCTGACATCGCAGACTTGGCTTCCTTTAAAAAATGCAGCGAGGGTTTAATGGAGCTAAAGATCCACACTCCTAAGTCCTTCTGCGCGTCAAATTCTTGCAATGGTATACCATTCAGGCAGTAATCCATGAATTTCGGAGTGCTAGCTCTACCGACTCGTAGAATAGTGCATTTGTTCTCATTGAACGGTGAAAGCCAGTCCTTTGAACATTGTTGAAAAAGGTTTAGGTTTTCTTGCAAATGCCTTACGTCAGCTGCGGTTCTGATGACCCTCCATAGCTTAATATCATCCGCAAACATGAACACATCACAATCCAGTTCATTGATGCAGTCGTTGATGTACAAATGGACAGGGTGTGGCCAAGAACGGAGCCCTAGGGAACACAAATTTCAACCGCAACCTCCGCCGACTGCTGGTTACCGACATGGATGGTTTAAGAGCCACCAAATAATAAACATTTGATCCATATGAGGAGATTACTCCTAATGCCTGGTCGGTTGAGTTTGTGTAGAAGTCACTGGTGTGAGGCACTATCAAATGCCTTCTTAAAGTCAATGTAGACTACGTGCAGTGCATTTTTTTCATCAACTGCTCGCGTCCAATGTTCCAAACAATAGAGCAATTTCGTAACGCAAGACCTGCCACTTCAGATTCCATGCTGCGCATCAGATAATAATTTATGCTGCTCTAAGAAGTGCATTAGCTGTCGCTTTATTATTTTTTCCATGATTTAGCAGCAGATCGAGTTTAGGCTAACTGGTCTGCAATTATTTGCGGAGACCTTGCTGCCACCTTTATATAGTGGTGTGATTCGTGCAGATTTCCAATCAGCAGGTGACGTGCCGGCTTCGAGCGATCTTTGGAAAAGCATGCACATCGGTGCGGCCAGTTCCGCAGCGAGTTCTTTTAGTAACTTTGGCTGTATATAATCTGGAGCCGGTGATATAGACTCATTCAGAGCCAATAGCTATTTTTGAACATTTGCTTCGTCGAAAGATACAGCCTCTATTGTTTTACCTCATCTAAGTCGTAGCTGGGAGGATTAAATGTGCTTTCACTCGATAAGATGGATTTAAAGAATTCTGAAAGGTGCTCCGCTTTTTCTCCATCCTCACTAATCTCTAGGTTTTTGCTAGTCTTTATTAAGGGAACTGGGTCCCTGTTACATGTGCTTCTTCTAATTTAATTGTAGAATAACTTCGGATTTTCCACTGCATGGTTCAACAAGTCTTTTTCGAAGTCTTGGCGTGTCCTGAGGATAAGCCATTTAACTTTGTTCCTTTGTACCTTGTATGCATTTATGGACGCAGGATTCTCATCAGCGAGTGAATTCTTTCACAACCTCCACTTTTTATTCACTTCTTTTTTCAAAGTTTAGTGGGCAATTGGGGTCTTTTATCCAGTCTCTTACGTGAAATCGGGCAGTGGTTGCTTAGGAGAATATGCAATAGTTCACTGAACCATTCCACATCCTCGGCTACATTGCCGGAAAAAGCTGATTCCCAGTTTATGTTGTTGAGTCAAGTCTTCATTTAATCAAACTCACCACACCAAATATTTCTTCTAAATCTGGGGGGCTTTTCAGGCACCCAAAACATTAAGTAGTCCAAGCTAAGTATGACGTGGTCACTCCGACCTAGGGGAGGTAGACATTGCACCTCATCAATACTATCGAGCAATTTCGTAAACACCAGGTCTTAACAGTTTGACTGCTGTCCCTCCCGCACCCTCGTTGTCAATAAGATGTGCGGATTAAGGAATGACCTCAGTGTCATGTCCAATAAACGTCGGTCAAAATTTTGTTCTGGACCGCTTGCATATCCTGAACTCCAGTCGGTGAGCGGGGCATTGAACTCGCCCCATTGTTAAGACGTCAGATCGAGAGGCAAATCTTTCTAGCTCTTCTAACAGGCAAGCGTCAGCCTCAAATTTACTTCTTGGTGGTCGGTAGACGGTCAGGACTTAAAGGCTGTGTGATCTCGGCACCTTTATATTGAGCCAAATAGCTTCGAAGCTACACGCAAACTGTTCTGTTTTTTCCGACACTAGGAGTCGGTGTTTTACGAAGGTTAGAACGCCTCCTCCCTGTTGCCCTTGGTAGTCTCTTCTGAATAGCTGGAAGCCAGGTATAGTTAACTCACGGTCGTCCACGTGTTGGGACAACCAGGTTTCTGTCAATTAAATAACGTCTGGTGAGAGATCACAGACATGGATCTGCACCTCATCAATTTTGATAACACGCTTTGCGCATTGATGTACATGAATTTCAACTTCCGGTTTAAGGAACATGTGGTAACGCTGCGGCGCAAGACTTCAGTTAATGCCTCGGCTGCGCGGTCATCCGTACCGGACCTGCCCAATGGAAGAATGGTGGACGCTGCCGAACGTGATTAATGTAGATAATAAAATTTCGTTCCCCCTCGCTGAACCACTATCTCAGTTCTAGAACAAGTATACGACGTTTCAGCTTTTCTGCTGGTGAGAAGTCCCGTTTAAAAAAACGCCGGGGTTGGATGATTTTATTCTTAATTACCTGGACAGAATGAGCATTGACTGCTCGCTACTGAACAGGAAGTCTTTGAGTGGTCAAAGACGTGTTGATTCCGGTGGGTTTTCTGTTCGTTTCCCAAGGCGAAAGGCTTTGAGCACTTCTACTGCCTCAGAGGGTTCCGAAATGATATTAAGTATGGGCTCGAAGAGCACTAGGTTATCCGAAACTCACTCTGGGATGTGATTGCACCGGATTTCGGGCGTCCCTGTATAATTATGCATTTTTCTCTATCTATTCGATTTGCATCTAACATTTGGTTATTTTTAGCTTAATTATGTATTGCTCGGACACTATTCGCTGGGTATGGCGGAGCAGATGCTTGTTCATGGCCTGTTTTGCCAGACTTGGGAGAAGCACCTGGCACAGATGGCAGCACTGTAATCAGTAGTTCTGGTGGGGAATCGAGACCAATGCTCGGACTTAGTTTATCAAGCTGGAAATTTTCGCCGCTGGTTGTTTTTCTCTTGCATTTTTACTGTTTGTTTAGGGCTGCCGTAACAGCTACTGAAAGTGCTGCTGGCGTACCTTTTACGCGATGTCTTTTTGCCCTTCTTCTAGTTATCCGTCCAATGGGTTAATTCTTATCTTCGACTGTGCCTAGCCTAGACCGTAATAGGATATTAATCTTCTCAATCTCTTCCTCGAGATGATTGATTTTGCCGGCCGACCCCTGGCATCCACTACAAATTCTGTCGGCATGTGGTTCGCCCATACAATCAATAAAAGTTTACGATATCACTCGTCGTCGTGATGCGGTGGCCGAGAGGTTAGCGCGCACGGCCATAATGTTGAGGGTCGGTAGATCTATCCCGGGCTCTAACATGACATTTTGGGTAACAGTGCACATATCCGTCATGCCGTTAATTTACGGAAAAGGAAGAAGCTCCAGGGTAATTAGGCTTTTTCTACGGCAAATTGTAGACAATGACTATACTTATGTTAAGTTTGTCGAAATATTGCAAAGATGAAAGGCCTCATGAACGTATTTAGGTTAGCCTATTTTGGATAAACTGACAATTAGAACATTAAGCAGTGAAGAAATGATTGAATCAGCCTTTTAGAGATGACGCTCTGCTAATTCGACGAACAGTTTGATGCATTATTTTGAGCAAGTAGGCTGCGTAGCTCAAGCCCAGATTTCCGTGTATGTCTTTCGCGAAAGATCGACCGTTTTGCAGAAAATTATTCTGGTCGGACGATAAGGATCTCGATGGATCTCAGGCGAAGGATTTTTGATGAAAAGCGTTTTTTAATACACTTTTTGACTGAAGACAGCTGTTTGCAGTATGTAGACACAAGTTAAAAATTCTTTTCCTTATACTGAAAATTCAAACAGCTTCGTCAAAATTAACGAAGGATCTCTTGATCGCTCCCAGGACACACATAGACTTCTTTGCTATCTTGGCACATTGCGAAACTGGTTTGAGTGTGGGAATTATCCACACACCCAAGTCCTTTAGATCGTTTACTTCTTCAGTTGGTGACCCCTGGTGAAGTACTTCGGAATTTAGAATTTATATCTGGATAGAACTGACAAGGCACTGTCTAAAAAAACATTAGAACCGAAATAAAGTTATGACAATTTGTGCAGATAACATTTAAAAATACTTATTAATGTAGATTGAAATTGTCCTGCTTGGTCAACAGCTAGCGATGTTTTTAAATTAAAAGTGAACTAGAAAGATAGGCAGTGAAAGATAGGCAGTGATATTGAAACCTCATCACCCTTCTGTAATTAGAACGCAGTCCAATGATTTGGCATTTTTTGAAATTAAGGTTCAGCAGCCCCTCATCTCACCATGTCTGCAAGCGATCCAAGTTATTGTCTAAGTTATGCGCATCCTCCGGTTTTTCAATCGAATTCCATGACTTCAGGTCGTCAGCGAACATAACCTTCTCACATGCCAGACAATCAAGGCAGTCGTTCACGTATATCAGAAACGAAATGGGATCCAGAACGCTCCACTGCGGAACTCCACTGTGAAACGTTTCCCAGTGCGATTTGGCGTCTCCAATACAAACACGTTGGTGTTTACCTGTGAGGAAGTCGGCCAACCATTTGAGTAGGTTGCCAGCCACACACGTTTGACGCAGCTTTAATATCAGACGCCTGCTTGAAACTGTTTCAGGGGCTTTGCTAAAGTTAATGTAGACTGTATCGACTGACAAACCCATTTCTTATGAGTTCGTCTAGCTTTTCATTTATGTAAGCAAGTTTGTGAGGCAGGATTGACCACTTCAAAATCCATGTTGATATCAACTTAGCAAATGTTCTCTTCGATATGCCTCATAAATTCCGTTTCTTTTATCTTCTCCATCATTTTGCAACATATACTTGTGAGGCTGACTATTTGATGATTTACTCTCTCCTCCTTTATTGATTGTGATTATGTTGGCTTTCTTCATCTCAGTAGGCAGAGCCCCCACCAACCTCGAACTTTAGAAAACTTTGGAGAGCTGAGAGGCCAGCTGGTCAATGAACTCATTCAGAACTGTTGCAGATATACAATCCGGGCCAGGCAATTTAGTGGTCTGTAGCATTTTCAGAGTTGTCCTTACTGTGTCTTCGGGGAGCGACACCGTGCTTAATTTATTTGTAGGTGTGGCAATATTGTGGTATTCTTCCTCGTTAAATGGCGGTTCCTCTGTATACACGGATATAAAGAACGTGGATGAGTGGTTGGCCTTATCAAAATTTTCGGCTTGCCTGTTTCCCTGCTAGTCTTTGAGACAAGAAATGGAATCCCGATTTTTTTGACTTATTCACATTAGCAAAAAATATTTTCGAATTTCATGGTATGTCTTTGACTATTTTTGTCTCCAAGGCTGAATTTCTTTTCTTAAAGGATTCCAACACCGATTTCACTGTTTCTTAAAAGCGGAAACATTTTCGGGTTGTTGATATCTAGAAAAAGTTTTAACAGTCCTCTTTTGTTCTTGTAATTCCTTTTCAATTACGATGTCACCCACTCGAATCGGGAGACGCACGATCGCCTTTTAAGTACACAACAATTCTCTTATACTGCAGCATTTTGGTCAGGATCATGTGAAGGACTCCACTCTATCTCATTCAATAGTTCTTTCATTTTGGTATAACCCCCTTTCCATACATTACCCTCCCTAACTGCTTGACGTTCAGATACAGTAAAATGAATGCACTCCCATGCAAGAACGCAAGGAACACTTCGACCAAGGAGCGCATAAGCACTTAATGCAAGGATGCAATTGTCGTCTCAACTAATGAGTATATCCAAACAGCTTGACTGCTGCCCATTTCGGAAACGCGTCTCCATTATGACGTGTTGGGTAAGAAACTCCTCAGTTAACGACTGAAGTAATTTCTGTTCGGAAGAAGTGTCCGATCGCGAGCAGTACATTGATAGCCAATCAATGTCGGGAGAGTTGAAATATTAAAGTATTAATAAGTGTTTGTTACGGCATATTTGCTCTACCTCCATGATGAGTACTTCGTCCGTGTCCGTCCGCTGTCCTGGGGGTCAATAAACCATGGCAATATGGAGGTCCGGTTGGCTTGGACTATCAGTTTAAACCTAATTATTTCGTAAAACATGTTCCTATTTATTGATGGCCCATCCAGAATATAATCAATGCAATTTCGTATAAACATTAAAATTCAGCCAAAAAGACGTCCCTTTCTATCCATACGGATAATCTGACATCCATCTTTCCTGAATTCTGTCTTTGCGATTTACTCATTTAACCATGTTTCACTAAGAGCGATGAAGGCATGTTTTAAATGGTCAATGACCAGTTTGATTTCGTCCATTTTGTTGAGTAGACTCTGCAGATTTCTGTACATCATTGTCTTCGTGTTTTGTTCTCTCGATCTCTGAATATTGTTGGTTGTTTCGTGCACCTGGCGATTATTTCTGGATTTTTCGCAGGGTATATCCAGTAGCATGTCTGGGTTCAAATGTATAGGCATTTGGTAAAGCTGTTGACCAGCATGGTTGCCGGTAATCTCACCGGATCTTCCCATTAAAACGTTCGCACCATTTTTATGATTTTGTTGTCGAAATTTTCAAGAAAAGTTCCCCCTCGTATTGACGTCTCTTCAATTCTGCTACCAGTGTCTTTATTTTAATCCGATTGGTGGGAGACTAATCCGGCTGAAATCCACTCTTCGATGATGTTTTCGTAGCCTGGACTTTCGAGAGAGAGAGAGAGAGCAGTGGATCTACCTGTTGTTTGATTCACAAGACGACTTTCATCGGTTTTGGTCGACCCTCGTGCATTTCATTTCTAATGACGGCTCTACTCTAAAGCTCCTTTGGAAATCGTCTATCACAACAGGTTCTTATGTATCATTCAAAAAATTTCGGAATGTCAGCAGATCCGGTTTTAAACTTTTTGGGGGTTTCACCAGTAGCCTCGGGGACTCCCTGATTTATCAGACAAGTGCTCTGTCAGGGAAATAAATCGCTTCTACATCCTGCTTTCTTTTAGTGATTGAGGTTTAAATCATGCGCTTTGTTACTGCCTTTATTAATGTGTTCAACTTGGTCTTCATCGGTGAGTTGGCTGGTTGATTTATAGGCATCGCTCTGCGTCTATCAAACAGGGTAAGTTCTTCTGGTACTGGGTTCGCTCGAAAAGATCCCATGGATCCAGATTTTGGGTTTTTGGGTCTGTCGATAAGTCGCAGGTCTCTTTTATGCCATAAATTTGCTTGCTCCCATGATATGTTCCACTAAAGCTCGATGGAAATGTAAAAATCATGCTGACTTCGCTCTTACGTGGTGTTGGAGATACCTTAAAATTATTCTTTGTCGATTTTGAGGGGTCGTCAATCGCTGATTTACTTTTGTACAGATGGATTCTGTGGGCTATAAGATTTTCCGAGCCTCGGAAAATACAAGATAATATTTAATCCTCGCTCATTTTCTTTCTGGTCATCTTTATTTCAACTGACTCAGAGGTTTGTTCAAATGACTGCATTCTTTTTATTTTGTTGTTTCGCTTAAGATTGTTCCTTTTGACCCATACCGTTTCCATGTGATGATTATAGTCTAGTTTGCTGATGTTTTTCAGCTCTTTTGCATCATGTTCCATTGATTTAATTGTGTTATTTTTGATGATTACTGCTATCATTTCCGAGAGGAGATCGAGGTCTCCTTGTAATCTGAAAAAATTGGCTGTGAGTTCTCGGCATTGAGCTCAATGCGCCAGCCCTTCACTAATTATCTTAATTTCGGTCAAACTCAGAAGTAAAATGTATTTTTCAATGTTGTTGCTTAGTGGTTCTTCCCGGTCAGCTGAGAGTAACTTGAGTATTTCCGGTAATTTTTTGTCAAATGAAACCGAAAACGGTTTTGAAAGGCGATGGTGTTCCATTGCATGTAATTATACTACTCACAATACTTGAGTAGTGTTTTAAATGTAATTTGTACACTAGCCAAGGGTTGCTTGTGTTTCCCATACAATTATGAAAAGTCTTCTCAATTTTCCTTAAGGATCACTGTTTTCTTAGCCATTTTGTAATCAATAGGTAGGTCAAAAGCATTCGGTTATCTTTCCATCAATAGAACTGAAATGAACTGAAGTGAAGTACGTATCTCACGCACTCGAAATTATAACTGTGCGCTAAATGCCGTGGTATGGAAGTTTGACAAATGGCGGGCAACATGGACCGCATGGTCAGTCCAGTGAGTCTTTGTATGGAGTGACTGACTGGCAGATAGAGAGTCAGACTGTAAGATCTTCTTATTGTGGCCTTTTATAGCACTCCCACTCTGTGGTATCGGAGTCAGGTGTGGTGGCAAGCCCAGGGGCGGCTCCGGCCGTGCCAGTAATCTGTGGCCTATTCCGCCTCTGGTTTTTCTGACAATGTCATGACACTGGGCTCAAGGGGGGAGGAGGAGAGAGTGTGGTAGCTGCAGCTTAAGGCAACTGTCCCTTAAAAATAATCCCAGTGCAACTCACCGTTCCTGGAACAATCTTCTGTGGAACATACGGTGGAAATTTTTGTACTACGACGCTCCACCTGTCGTGTCATGTCTGCCAGCCTCAATGTCAGTTGACATTTTGGACAGTAAAAATTGACATTGACATAATTGAAACAGAACTTCTAATAATCTTAAATTCGCCATAAGCTGAACTTTCTGACACTTAACATAATTGCAGGTAAAGGAACTGCCATAACTCCAATAAACCTATAGAGATCTCAATACAAAAATTCATTGATCAATACCGGATTAGAAAGAAAGAAAATACTTAATTTTCATATCGAATAAACACAATACATGCCTAAAGGTACCATAATCATAAAGATTTAATTTCTTTCTTCCTTATCCGACCAAAGCCATCAGTTGACCTAGTCGACGCTCAAAATAATTTCGGTAACAAATATTGACATAAATGCATAAACGTCCGATGATCATAAATTTCCGGTTTCCTTTTCTTTTCATAGCCATGAGCAAATCTTTCTTTTGCTAAAAATAATTTCATCAATAACTGCCAACAGGCCTTCACCAAACCCATTATTGCCTCTTGTATACAGACAAGCTTTATTCTATCCTCTTCATATCCACGACTCCACTCAGTGGACACCGAAAATATTTCAGCAATTATTCCGACAGTAACGATAACTTAAGCAAAATTAGTAACATGTATCCCCAATAAGCTTATAGAGATTAATCGTTCATAAATTATTTTCTGATGGAGATCAGTCAATAACCAATCTCATATTATCAAACACAATATTATGACTGGCTAGTAGCATTGGAACTTTCTTGCTGTTGAAAGGTTCATGCCCATAACTCACTTCTATCTTTTTAGAGATCAGTTTAATTAAGTCTAACTAATCGCCGAACCACACACCAGAACGTTGCGCTTGGATGCATTCTCATCCGATTGGATGCAATGGACAATCCAACAGCCCGCGATCGACACTACCCCTATCGAATGAGCAATCGAAATCCATAATTGGCATACTATTTTTGACCCAAAAATTCTTAACACGAAACATTTAAAAATAAAACCACATCAAAGCTAAAGTGACAGCAGCTAGAAGGTGTTTGTGGTTTTTTTTATCTGTGTTCGAAGGAGACTGACGGTGCCCAAGAGGTGAAATAACATTAAACATATTATTATTAATATAAGGGAGTAACATATTCACATGGAAAATTATATTTTTGTGACAGTTGACCGAAGCAGAGTCATCCAGAAGTATCAGTTATTGCACACGTCAAATAATAGATATCATCTTTATCGTTATGTATGTGCAAAATTAAGGTTTGATATAGCAGTGCTTTCTTTTAAGGATGTATGGACGCTTTCAAATTAAAAACAAATCTAACTTATGTTTGAATGCAACTGTAATACCAGTGACTATCATGTCCTCAGTGAGTCCTTTCCAGTCACCGATGAGCGGTCAATGAAAAGAAGCCCTCGATGTGTAGAGCGCAGTTGCGATTCCTCACGATGCTGTATATATTAATGCGTTCACCTCGGATATGCCTGTATTCAAACGGGAGAAGCTTAAGTTCGTCAATTATGCATTTTTATGATAAAGACTTTAGACCCTTAATGAATTTTTCACCCTCCTGTGAACACTTTAAAGTAACTTAAAATTTTGTACCTTCGGATGCAACGACTGAAATCTATATTCCAGGTTAGAACCAATGAACTTCCCATTTACTTCTCCAACTATTTCCTCATCAATATCTACAAAAGTTCTTTCAATATCCCTAAGAACACTTAGCCTTCTTGGATGCCTACACAATAAATAAATAAATTGTATATTTAAGGCACATAGGACCCCACCGTGGTATACCGTGGTATAAGTAAATACAAAGTGGATAATTGATGCTCTGTGTGAGCAACCATATGATACAACAGCAATGAGTAGTATGGTAGGCACATCTGATTCAAAACGATCCATAATTTTTAAATAAAAAATCAGAAATATTTCGAATGTATGCTGAACTAGGAAAGGAGCAGTGAAAAAAGCTCCTACGGTTAAATCGAGGCAGAGTTCACCAAGCCCCCAATTTAAACAATCTAGGAGAAAAACTGCTTGCCTTAAGAATTAATAGCTAGGATTGTTACGATGCAGTGAGATTGGACTATGATGTTGATTGCAGCGTATGGGGATTCGGAACGGTCCTTGTCATGGTAGAGATCATATCACTTTCAGAACAACTGTTCACACACATCAGGAAGGTGAGACAGGAGAGGCTTCTCGTAGACAACAGGGAAGAAACGAAGAGGGGACAGTAGAAGTCATGAGTTCATCGCCTAGATTCAAACTTGCTGACGTCTTAGTCCACCAACAAGGTGATGAAAACAGCGGAAACCGATACGATCATCAGCTGAGGGTGGTGACCATCGTCAGCATTGCAAAAACGAAGGAAGGCATAAAGGTTGTCATCAGTTGGCAGTAATGGTGGAAAAGAGGAGGAGACAAAAAGTGGCTAAGAAGATTTACTCTGCAGAGGATAATGTAAACATATTTAGTACCCAATTTAATACCAGGAAAAACCACTTCAAATACCAGAAGAACATTTTAAAAGTCAAAAAATTGCAAGTTAAGGAAAGAAACGGACAATAAGGAACTCATATCTTCCGAAGTTAAAGGTTGACATAGTTTGATTTTGAAAACCGCTAATGTAGACGACAACCTAATTTCGAGTGGAAGATTATTCGGTTGAAATCATATTTGGAGGCAGAAAAGAGTAAGGCCTATTTGTGGAGCTAAGGGGTGGTAAAATAGTCTTGAAGAAATAACGAATAACATAAGGTTGATCTACCGGAGTGAGGGCGTTTAATCGTGGTAGCTTTGGACTAAAGATAACGTGAAACAGGAATCAAAGACGGACTTCAATTCATCTGGCCCACAGAAATTTAATGTTGGATTACAGAAATCGGTCGGTATAAGATAAATTGGATCCATAAATAGAAAATTGTCTTTGAGTAAAAGCTCGCTGAACCTTTTCAACCTAACCGCGGTTAGAGGCGTTGATCAGCAGTATCCTAAGATGGGAAGAACAAACATGGAGTACATTTTAAACTTTATTTTCGGAAGAAAGATCTGATGTGCTTTTTTATATTGTTTGTTTGGAAAGGTTACCGGCATCACCATTAATGACCCTATTAATGCAAAGTTATCATTGACTATGTTCAGTCAATCTAAAATTGTAAATATTTAAAATGTTTTTGATTCAAATCATCGCATGAATTCAAATGCGTTTACATGGCTATAAGCAAAACATTGTGGAAGAAGTGTAGAGCCCGAAAAGATTTAACATGACTGGCTTTAAATGATCATGTTTTGAGAGTCATTTTTTGTTAAATATTATGGAAATCAAGCCTTATTTTCAAATCAGAATTGCTATCGGCGGTAACCGTCTCGTTTGGAACGAGTTCCAATTTCGTACTACTCGTTGGCTAAAGAAAACCTTTCTAAGGATCAGTTGCGTGCGTTCGCTATTTAACTTGTATCAATGACCACGCAGGTGAGTTGTGCAGGCGAATTCGAAAAAATCATCCGCTCTCAGGAAGAAAACATGGCCCTGGATAAACCAGAATGCCCATAGCAGTCTTCATCATAAGTTCCAGTAAGCAAGAGGAAAAAAGTCAAGATTTTACAATCCGTCTTTGTACAGTAAAGTTTTAAGACCATCGACAATCTTTGTTGATATCCGTTGTACCTGTTTGAGAAGGTCAACATCTTTCTGCTTCCACGGTCTCCAGGCTGGTATTCCGCAATCTTCATGTGGTCTCAGGAAGACGCCAAAGACTTTACCAAAGAGATCAGAGGGGAAACTTTTAAACGAACGTCTCATCCAATGCAGCGTACATGTTTCCTTCGGGACTGAGGGCATCAAGTTCGCAGTTGTTCACAGTTGTTCGCAGTTGTTCAAATATTTGTGTGTTCCCAACTCTATTAATTCAGTGCAATTAATAAAGTACTGTTGTTGCTGGGATACTTTTGACCGGCGCTTATGTGCTGGATCACACACTTGGATCCATTAAACTTAAGAAGCCACCTAGCCAACCAGGTACTTTGTTTGTCGATATTCGATTGTAATACTTTTGCGTCCTCAGCACAGTTGACTGCATTTCATATTTCTATGTTATCTGAAAACATGACAGCATCACAATCTAAGTCCATAAGAGAGTCATTCACGTATATAAGGAAACACGTAGAAACAGAACCCTGTTGGACATCACTTGCTACTTTTGACCATTCTGAGCTAGAGTTTTCGACAAAAAATCTCTGTAGTCTGAATGACAAGAAACTCCTGATCCAATTGAAAAGTTTTCCTTGAATTCCTGCGTCCGAAATCTTCTGTAAAAGAAGCCGGTGTAGTACGCTATCAAAGGCCTTCGTGAATTTAAAATATAACTGTTAATGGATGACCCTGATCTGTGGACTTTGTCCAATTCTCTTGCGACTGAAGATCACATGTGAGACAGGAACGTTCCGGACGGAAGCCGTATTGGGCATCACATGAGATGAGTTGTTTTCCAGATAGACTATTAATTGCCTCTTTTATAATAAGCTTCATTATTTTATACGCTCCGGAAGTTAAACTGGCACCACGGTAATTTTCACAGTTCAGTCGTAAACCTTTCTTTTAGATCGGGGTGATGAATGCAAACTTCCATTTATCCGGGAGTTCACCTTCTTTAAAAGGACTTTCGGAATATGACATACAGTTGTTCGAACAGTTCATCAGCAAGTTTTCTATGTGGTAATGGAAGAATTCATCCGGCTCAGGTGACTTGGTGGGCTTTATTAGGAGTAATTCGACCCTTACTATGGTCGGCGAAAAGTCTCGGTCCTCTGTTGTGGAGGAGGAGGAGGAGAATGTGGAGGATGGGAAAGGAGAGGAAAACATTGGTTGAAAAACGGGTGGATTAACAGCAAAATTATTAGGCTCTCATGTGAAGTTGGTCTGAAAGAATTTGGAAAGAAAGGATGCTTTAACCTGATCGTCGGTCTCCTGTTTTTCGTTTGCAGACCTAAGGGTAGGAAGTATTTCCTGAGTTCTCTTTTTACCCCGTATGCGGCCGCATAGCATTTTGGGTTTTCAACGATTTTTGCAGTATGTTCATTTCCAAGTTACTTCGCCGCTTATTAGCCTCGCTTTTAGAAACGTTGCGTTGTTGCTTATATTCCCGTATCCGAGCGAGTTTGTCTGTTAGGACTGCAGAAGTGATTTGTTTTTTGAAAGAGGCCTGCAAGGTTTGTTTTTTTCGGTTTGGGTAATTTGTGGTTTTCTTTCTTATGAGAGAACAGTTGAGGTTAACAACCCTTTTCAATAACGAGCTGAAAATCCTCCAATAGTTATTGGCTCCACCATGTAGTTCTGTTTCCCAGGATATCTCTGACATTTTTCTACTCATAGGTAGTCCCGCTTCCACATGTTTCTTTTGCACCTATCGGGCAAATTTGGTTTGGAAAACAGTGAATACTCGACGTTCAGTGTAATGTGATTGCATGACCTTAAGGGCGGTCGATGCTGTAGGTCGAGCAGATTCTTCCCATCTCGGGTTAACATCAAATCAAGACAGTTTGACTGTTACCGTTTCTCGTCCATGTTCCAAATTTGACATTCTAACATAAAAAGTTGTATGTTGCTCATTGTAGTAGTTTGTGGTTAAAGTTAGCTGGCATTCCCTGCACATTCCATGTTTTCCCGTAAATATCCGGAACATTAAAATTCCCAACGATGAGGACATCTTTCTTCTGGCTGGCTGTGAACAGTTCGATTATGAGAATAAAATCCTGGCTGGAAGTCTGATAAGGTGAACGGTACACAATTGATTTTGTCATTGGTCTTGAATACTAAGCAGATATAGTAATGCTTAAGAAATTCCACTGCATGTAATAGAATACGCACGTCAGCCATAGCAGTCAGCTTGTGAGTGACATGAACTATGACTCCTCCTCCTCCTCGATTGGTCTATCCCTCCTGAAGTGCTGATATCCTCTAGGGCATATTTCGGAATCAGCAATGTCTGCAGAAAGCCACGTTTCATTGAAAGCAATAATGCGTGGTTTGCTTTCATCCAATACATTTCTAAGTTCATATAGCACGTTGAACAAGCTTTGCATATTTACGGAGAGGATCTTCAATGATCGTTTCTTCGAGAATACCCAGCCGTCGTTGTTACAAAGTTGGGCTACAGGAAAGACCTTAATCTGGACTATTTTACGGTCTTTGACTTTCAGCACTTTCGCCCCTCTGCCACTTCTCTCCCTTCAATTGTCTTATTAGTTCGCTCATTTTTACCCCATTTCCACGGCTCGTAATGTGGCTGAAAAATATTTTACTGCGATCTCCATAAGTTTATTTTTGACTCTAACAGAAACGCTGCCTGAGTTTATTTCTGTAAAATAATTTATAGAGGCCTTGGGTGTGTTCTCATGTCGAGGCAGGGGTTTGCTTTGACTAGTCGGAAAGCCTTTTGTGTGGTGAAACTTTCCCTTTCTTCAGGAAAGCACGGGCATATTCACGAAGAAGGTCTAGATCATGTGTCACTCTTTCCTTCGGAATACGTGACGTGGATTCTGGGAAGCCCCGTATTACGATATTTCGCTTACGATTTATTGGAGCTAGGGTGGTAGTTTACAAAGGTTGCGCTTTTTATGGATGCTAGCACTTCAACATGACAGTCATTTTCGTCCGACATTGGGGTTCTGGGACTTAAATTTTTTATGAAATACTATATGTGTCTTCCAAAAATCGTTCTTGGAGTGGTTGCATTTGATCCAGGGAGCCCTTGAAGATTGAGACATTTATCTGTATCGGTTTTATTTTTACATTTCTACTCGTGGTTCGTGCTTTACTTGATAAAGCACTCTGCATATGCTTGCTGGCAATGCAGATGCAGAGAAAACGTCTATTTCTGTAAATAATACTGCTCTTGATCGGTCGCAACCAAGGACGATGTTTGCTTGGCATATGCTTAGGATTGGCCCGCTCGGACTGACACTCTGGCTTGATCTGTCTTTTTGGGAGGCCCTGAGACGTTTCATCATTTTCTGGGGTCCCTACTGGCTGAATTCTTTCCGTACTAGAGGCTGTTTAAACGGCTACGCTGAGCCCTGTACACGCAGTGTCATCTTCTTCGTTGGATGGGATGGTTGAGGAAGCTGTGTGTGCGTATGTGCGTTTTTCCCCTTTATGTTCCATCGCTACGGACTGCTTCTTTGCGGGTAAAATTCGAAGAGGTTACTTCAACTTCTTTATCTGTATCCTAATCCCCTGCAGATCTTTTTCAATCTCCAAAGAGTTTTAAAGAAGTTTAAAGCATGTCGCAAACGATTCGCGCTTTTAATTGACATCCAAAAAACACATGAAACTCTGTAGATCGTTTGCCGGGAGGCAACTTTAAGGAAACATGTCCAGAAATGAGGTCATTCCTATTATGACTAATGTTTATTTCATCATTTAAATTTAAATCAGCTAGTATGGCGTGCAGCGATATCTCAGTGATATCACCATTGTTTCTAACAAATTGGTGTCCTGGTAAGAACCTCGGCAGTGCCACGCATCCAGCACGATTCCCGAAGGTTATATTTTTGTCTTCCATGATAGATCGCATAAACGATATAAGGTGTTTAAGTTATGGGACGAAGTATTTGCCGGGAGCAACTTTATAAATAAAATATCGAAATGACTCAGCCCTTTTTAGACTAGAAGATCTCATAGAGCTGCTGGCGAGAAGTGCACATAAGGATGATATCGGTCGTTTCCGCTGCTGTCCTGCAGTAAAATTATGAGGATAAAGAGCAGGTGAAATCGAATTCAAAGCTTTATAAATAAAGTCCGCAAAAGTGTCCATTACACCGAAATCTCGAAAGGTGTAAATTCCTCGGTCGAAAATTTGAAACCAAATTTAAAGGCCACGTAAGATTAATTCCCTACTTATCAGTGCAAACTTTTCATAAATTCAATGTGCATGAGGCGATAATGCTAGCTTATTCGTGCCTCTCAGACCTAAGTCTCTACTGGTTGATCGCTCTAAAAGTGGACTTTTTTGAAATACTAGGGGTCCAAGAAGCATGGCGATTAAAAACACTCGAAACTACTTGTGGAATGAGAAAATTCCATCTGTAAACTAGGGCTACAACGTGAGAGAACAAGTAGGTCAGATCATCAGCGTAAACGAAACTTTGTGAATTTTTGAGTAGTGAGGAAATTTTATTCATGAACAGAATGCGGAGGATTGGCCCTACACCTGTGCCTTGAAAAATACCACTCGTGCTCAACTGAGCAATCGAGTAACATTTGCCTACTAAGACCTTCATGCTGCTGTTATAAAAGAAGAAAGCAATTAATTCAAATGGAGGAGGTCGGATGTCGAGGACTTCCAGTTTCAGTAGAAGACATCTGTGCGGTACCTTGTCAATAGCTTTGCTCAGGTCAAAAAAGATCACAACCACTGATTGCTTCTCATTACGAAGGGAAGTAACGGGGTTACGAAAAGCTACGTTACACATTTTGCATGATCTACCAGGTGGAAAACTATATTGCGAGACGCTCAGAAGCTTGTTTTCTAGACAAAAGTCGAGAATTTGATCACAAATAATTTTTTTAAGATGTTTTGCGAGAGCCAGTGTTATGAGAATGCGTCGATAATTATTTCCGTCCAATCGAGTTACTTACTTGAAGACAAGAAGAATAATAGATGTCTTTCCATGAGTTAGAAAAGAATCCATTTGAAAGATTAACTGAGAATATGTGGCTTAGCAATCGGGGGAAACTTGATACTCTCTTGATAGCTGAGTTTGGAATACCGTACGCCTCGAAGAATGTGAAATCTTAGACGAATTACGTGCTTAAAAATTCATTCAAGAGAGAAATAAATGGTACTGGTAATATTAAATGAGTATTTCTGAAGTGATAGGACCGGTTAAGTTGCACTCGTAAAATGTTTAGCGAAGAAAGCCCTAAACAATTGTATGGAATGCGAAAGGGAAGACCAAATGGTGATTCCTGGGTCCCTTTTTTCGAATAAATTTGATAGGCAATTTTCGTCAATTGAGTATTGGTGAGAATCACACCTCGTGCTCACCTTATTTGTTTTGATCCACAGTGCGACACATTTCTCAACGTTGAACTTTATCAACCATTATCGGACCAGTAATACAGACAGTTTGGTCCTTCATTTAAATCTGTTCGTTTTAACTGCAGTTGATTGGTTACCATATGCTGATTTCGTCTGCAAACAGGAAACATTTCCCGGTCAATGCCTTCATTTGGTCATTGACATAGATTAAGAACAGTAGTGGCCCAAGAACGGAGCCCTAAGGTGTACCACTGACAAATGGCACTAAAATTGATTTACCTTTGCAATGCACATGGACTGCAATCGGCCTATCAAGAAGTCTTCCTTTCAATGAAGCCAATTCCCCTTATAACTACCTATCAGATCTTGTAGAGAAAAAAGTGCTGTGGAACATCATGAAGGGCTTTTTGAAGTTGATGAAGACAACATGAACACAAGTGTCTTCATCTAATGATCTAAACCACCACTATATTGGATAGAGCCTATTGGTCAAAACGGGAGCGGATGGGTTGGAATCCGTGTTGGGTACTTTAAAGAAGGTTACATTTTTCAAGAAATGTCATGATATGCCCTTTGATGATCCCTTCCATAACGTTGGGACGAATGCATCTTAGGCCCACCTGTCGATAGTTTTTTGTGCTGTTTCTGGATCAACCCGTGTTAATAGGGTATATATTTACTACATTTAAATCAAATGGGAGGATGCCTCGATCAAAGCTCAACTGGAAAATATGCAAGAATGATTTGGAGAGTTTGCTAGCTAGCTCTTTTAGTAATTTGCCAGGTAATTGATCAGAACCCGAGGACTTAGCTTCGTTAAGTGCAAGTAATACATTCTTCGCGTCTTCTTGCGTACCTTTAAGGTTCGTTATCACTGCATCCATACTCCCTGTACGGAAGTGTGCCTGAGTTTAATCCGCATCATTTGTGTAAACGGATGCGAAAACCTGACTACGGTGTACTACCTTATCTCGATTTTCATTGATTTCTTCGTTTTTTTCCACAATCAACACTGCAACCGTCTCTTTATTCTTCAAATTGCTATGGATGCAAGTAACAAACAACAATGGCTTATCTACGACCCGTTCTATAATTTTAGCGTTATAATACTTCCACGATCTGCGGACATTTGAACATATCTCGCTCCAATTTCAAGGAAATTATTCGTAATTCAGGATTTGAGCCGTCTCTACGTACCTTATCCAGAGTTTGTTCTTTCGGTTTAGCTGTATCTTCAAATCTTGCATTAACCAAATAGGGTGGCTTGGCTTTTGGATTGTGTTTAAATCGGACAGTTGCGACGCGTAAGATCGCTAATAAATACACTAAAGATGTTCCAAGCGACATCGGGAATCCAGTAAGAATAGTTTGCCAGTATTTAACAATTTTAGATAGGTTACTATCATTTTTCCGCAACGGCACCTTGTTCTACTCAAACGTAATGATGAGAATGAATCGAGTTCCTGTAAACTTTTCAAATACGTCTTTATTTATATCTGAGAAAGTTCTTTTAATGGAAACAATAGCTTCTGCTGTTGGCGGATCCAGTTGGGTTGCCTAGGTGAATTACACTAACCAATGTTAAACAGACACAGTTTTAAATCCTACTCCAACTGACTTGGGTTTATCAAAAATCGGTTTTCATTGGTAATGCCTGGATTACACAATGGTTGTTTATGTCGCTGGCAAACATTTCTGCCTCACCTCCCAAATCTCTCTCCCCGTCGTCTACCTAAAAAATGGGTCCTGCTTCTGGACGCACTGTAACCAACGGCGGCAGAACTTGAATTCTCCTGGCTTATGCCAGTGCTACCGAGACTTAAACCCTTTCTTCCATCTGTACAGTGTTTATATTTCTTTTGTTGCTTTTAATGTTACCTTTTCCAATTTTGGTCATAGATCTTTGTTCTTATCTATAAGGACGCTCAAAGTAAGTGATCTAAAATTCCTTTAAGCAATCTAACTGAGCTGACCTATGTTAGCCATTGCACCCAAACTAGTCACAAACTGCCAAATTCACGTAATGTGTGAAAGTAGGGACGAAGGAATTTCCTCGATACTGACTGACTGAGTTTCACGGTAAATCCGTGAATACCTCAAGCTGAATACTATGGCAAATAATGTGACAAATAGTCCTAAATCAGCCGTTTGATTACTCATAGGATATGCCGTCCCAGAATTAGACGGTAAAGGCTCAATATTACTGTACCTTTCAGCAACCTTTTTCCTATATGAGATCTGGGCACCTCTTTTTGTAGTCTGGTGAATTTGAAAGGATTACCATGTTGGGCATGTGATGCGTTTTGACAAATTTTATATGCAGTTTATTTTCGTCAACCAGTTGTCCAAGGCAGCAGACCTCCGCCCTAATGTTGTCTTGCCTTAGAACATAAAGCGTTGCAGGGTAATTCTTCCTGTTAAGGATTGCCCGGCTACCCATTCATGTGCGTATGTGTGTATGTATGTATCTGTGCCCCACATACAGAGACTGGCGAACCAGTGCCCGGAGCACCAAAATATACCCGCCCCACTCGACTCAACTGTCTGCACTGTCAACGCACATTCACACACAGCATGGGCCTGTTAGGTCACATGCGTCTCCATGAAAACCTGCAGTAGAACACCGCCAGCTATACCACAACATGACATCTCTCTTCATCAACCTATTCACCTCACATGATCATACGAAACACTAAAAATAACATGCTGTCAGTCTGCATAGCTGATTAAGAAGCAAGTATGTTACTCGGCTCCTTCTCCATTTGGCTCATCTGCTGCATGTGTGATCTGAGCTTGAGAATAGCAGGAATCGATCGGCGCAGCGGGTTGAAATTTTGCCACCTGAAAATTACGCTCAGATCTCGTAGTCAGTCCAACGTGTGCTGTGTGGATTGGCTGACTGCTGGTCTGAGAGTCAGGTTGCGACGGCTTTTTCTTAACGTGACGTCTGGCTATCTCACACATGTTAGATTTGAGCTGTTCAACCCCCTGTTTTGTGAATTCCTGATGCTTGTGTTAAGGAACCAGCTCGTGTAGAGGTACACGTAGATGAGGTCATCAGGAGCTGCACGTACTCCTGCATCAAAAGACAGTTCCGATCGATCGGTGGTTTAGTTGTGAGGGTGAGAGAGAGAGAGAGAGTGGGGTTTGATGGCTCAGCGCAGTTCCTCACTTTAAACATTCTCACGCGCTCGAAACTGTCACAATGCGCTAAATGCCATGGCTTGGAATCTTGCTACGATGATGAGATAACTCGCACCACATTGTTAGTCCAGTGTGTGTTTTGTATGCAGTGGCTGACTGGCAGACTGAGAGTCAGGCTGCAATGTCTTCTTTCAATGAGGTGTTTTTAGGGCACTACCACTCTTTGGGACCGAAGCCAGGTGTAGCGGCACGCTCAGGGGCGACCCGGCCGCACTAGCTACCTGCGCCCTCTCCCACCTCCTTTCTTCTTGATACTGTCATAACATGGGTCCAGGTGGGTGAGGAGGAGAGTGCGGTACCTGCAGCACAAGTCTACTATCACTTAAAAATAATCGACGCACTAGTTACCGTCCCTGCACCACCCTTCTGTGGAGCATAAGGTGGACATCGTTAGACTGCGACAGTCGAACTGACGATGTATGTAGAATGTGTGTACTTAGGTGAGTGAGGGTTACGGGTGTAGCTTTCACTGACATTATTCGGCTATTCGACATCTCACAAATTCGCAACTTCAAGATTGCGTTTGGCAGCGATTATGCATAGGTGAATTCTTAAAGAACACTGATCACAGGTAATAATCTGATGCCCAAATCGCGTTCTATGATTCATACGTGGTTTTGAATGAGCAAAAACTGTTAAATAAAACATGAACTACGTCGAATGGTGGTTGAATTTTACCAGCCAGCATTCTTATGGCGTAGGACCCGATATCGAAAAACGCTAATCTGTAGGCCAAAGTTATATTTCCGTCGTTTTTTGTCGCCCGAACAGCAAACATTCCTTTGTGACTGCCTATATACTATTGTTCAAAGAAAAACAATTTTTATTTTGAATTCGAAAAAATCTTGCTTTGCAAAACGTATACTAAACACTCTGCAGAAAATACCCTAAATAGGAAGCATCTGTTTTTAGCTATGCTACTATTTTCTCCAACAGCAACTTTACCTACGTACAAGTTAAATAATTAATTTTGACTTGCGGTTTCATGGGAAATGAATATAATTAACTCAATTTAACTGTTCAAGAAATGGTAATGACTTATGCTATAAATTGTTTGTCAGGGAGATATCCGTAATTCATTAAACTCCAAGTTTTATACCAGTCAGCTGCAAACGTTACTAAAGGATGTACTTTGAAACGTCCATTCCAATAAAGTATTTTACCTCAGTTTAAACTCTGAAAATGAAATATTCGTAGATTGTTATACAACTTTATCTTTAGCTATTGTAATTGATGAGACTTGTATTAAGTTGTATTAAGCAAATATTCAGAATAAAATGACTAGAAAGTGGATTAGTACGTGAGATTTCTCTAAAAATGGCCCATTACAAATAGCAAATGGCAAACGTATATAAATTGATCATATAATATTCATAGTACTTCAGTTCAGTTCAGTTTTATTAAAGGAAATATAGGCGAAGCCTTTGAGCTCCCTAGTGATGTCAGTGATACTGTAAATTTAAAAAGGCTGACATATAATGGACGTTGGACAAAGGGTTATCTCCCCGACACACTGCAGGACATCGGACAAACAATTATAAAATAATGTTACTAAAAAATAAGGAGTAGTATGTTATATGACGCGAAAATTGTGGATGGGAATATGTTTCAGGAAATGTGTTAGGTTCGGATGTCGTGGTGATACTTATGGCTGTACTGGTCAAACTTCCGCTTAAAAGCGTCAACGGATGGGGACATGATTATGTCGGCCGGCAGAGCATTCCAGGCCTTAATCACTCTGTTGGAGAAGAAGAACCTTCTTGTGTCGAGTCTTGCACCTGTCACACGTAGTTTAATGGGATGTCCTCGCAAAGTAGTGGTAGTGGCCAGCTCAAAGAAATCGCCAGATGCAAGGCAACAATCTTGAAGCCGCAGCATTCGAAAGGCTTGTATTAAGTCGCCGCAACGCTGTCTATAGTCCAGAGGAAACGATCAAGATTAGACAATCGTGTCTCGTAAGGCAGGCAGCTTTGACCTTGAACAAGCTTGGTTGCACGTCTTTGAACCTTCTCAAGGGTGTTGTGGTCTTTGACAGACCACGGTCTCCAGGCTTGTATGGCAAATTCCAATTGTGGTCGCACGAATATCCCGAAGACCTTATTAAAGCACTCTTTGTCAAACTTTGCAAACGCTCGCTTAATTATATACAAGCTTGACATGGTAGATTTTGCTACTTTGAGCAATGAAACGATGGCTTTAGTGTGGTCGTGATCCATACTCCTACATCTTTCTGAGCCTCTACCTCTGGTAGCGGTGTGTCGTCCAGATAGTAAAATCTCTGGTGCCCGGAGCTGGTTCTGCCGAATCGCAGAATATTGCACTTGGTAGCATTGAATGGGAGGAGCCAGTTGTGCGACCATTTCTCGAGTCGATGCAAGTTCGCCTGTAGATTTTCTTCATCAGCTGCGTTGTGGATGACCTTCCAAAGCTTTATATCGTCAGCAAACATGGCGGTGTCAAAGTCCAAGCCACTTACGCAGTCATCAATGTATATAAGGAAGAGGATAGGGCCAAGGACGGAGCCCTGAGGAACCCCAATCTCAACCGCCACCTCCGCCGATTGTTGATCGCCAAGACGGACAATCTGAGATCGCCCAATCAAGAAGTTTTCGATCCACTTCCAAAGCTTGCCCCTTACCCCAATACGGTTGAGTTTGTATAGGAGACGTTGGTGAGGCACGCTATCAAAGGCCTTCTTGAAGTCTATGTACACTGCATGCACTACATTTCCTTCATCGACTGCTCGGGTCCATCGTTCCAGACAGTAGAGCAAATTAGTTAAACAGGACCTTCCTCTGCGGAATCCGTGCTGCACTTCAGAGAGAAGATGATGCCGCTCCAGAAACTGCATCAGTTCACGTTTGATGATTTACTCCATAATCTTGCAACATATGGAGGTGAGACTTACCGGCCTGTAGTTATTTGCGGAAGCCCGGCTGCCACTTTTATGTATTGGGGAAATCCACGCGGTCTTCTAATCGGGCGGCAATCTGCCTGCAGCGAGGGGAGGCTTGGAAGAGTAGACATAAGGGTTCTGCCAACTCTACGGCCAACTCCTTCAACAACTTTGCCGGTATTACATCAGGACCTGGCAATTTGGTTTCGTCCAGCTTCAGTAGTCCCTGCAGAAAAATAGGTTCTGTTATGACCACTGAGTCAATTGTCGGGACCTCATCCGCACTATAGTTATCAGCGGTTAGATTGGCTTCTCTCGTAAAAACCGACTGAAAGAACTCAGATAGATGCTCAGCCTTTTCCTCGTCCTTGCAAAGTTCGACGCCTTCATCCGTTTTTAACAAAGGGATGGGGTCTTTATTTCGAGTGCACTGCCTCATGTAGTTGTAGAAGAGCTTCGGGTTTTCTGCTGCACGGTTTATCAAGTTACTCTCAAAACTTTGGCGGGCTTTATAAACCAAGCCTTCAACCCTGTTCCTCTGCGTCTTGTACTTCTTCAGCGATTCGGCGGTCTTTTCCCTTAGATACGTTTGCCATAGCTTTCGCTTGCGGTTTACTTCACTCTTCAGTGTGTTCGTTAGCCACTGGGGCCTTTTTGTGATCTTTTTTTCGAATAAGGACAGTAGTTGGTGATAAGTCCTTGTAATACGGCCTTAAATTGCAACCAATCCTCGAGAATACAATCAGTGAATGTTTCATTCCAATCTAAATGGCGCACATCAATTTTCATTTGGGCAAAGTCTCCACGCCATAGGTAGTACGTTTGTTTGTAGAATGGGCATTACGTGTTGTTCCCAGTATTTGATATTCCTTGACCTAAAATTTCATTGAAATTTTGTACCTGATATTTAAATTTTATGTCTCTCAATTATCGACATATCTTGTTTTTAATGATTTCCCAAATTATGAAAAACCCAGTGCACTCCATTAACTTGAGACTTTAAATTAAACGTGCAAAAACGGACGTTAAAAAGCATTCTACTTTTTCACGTTTAAGGCACGCAGGCAAATGGGTAAGTTGTTTACTGGAAAGGAATATTGCAGGCCAGATTCAAGTGCACAGGGATTAAGACAAGGAAACTGCAACTGATACTTATAAAGACAGACTGTGTATAAGCCTTCCAAAAATCCTTGTACTTTTAAACGCGATATCATCACACAAAATCTTTACAAAATAACAACAAGGTAAAATTTATTGTATCTACAGTACATGCCACTGAGATATCATGTGGCTCTTACATAAATCCGCCATCAAAACCGGTCTGCCTTAAGCTAGTGGACAGTGGCTGGCCAACAGTTAGCGTGTTTCAAATATTTTAACTTGCCTGAAAGACCTGCTTTTGCTCAGTCCGGATTGAAAGAGCAACTTACAGAAGAACATTCAGTCAAGTGGATGCTTCATGTAATTTTGCATTTAATTATGCAATCCTACTAACTTCCCGAATTTTTTGTTCGTACATACGCAGAATATGTGTAAATTGCAGTTACGCAGGTACCCCATGCAAAAAATAGTTATTACAAAGTTGTACGTAAAGGTTTACACAACTATATAGTGAAAACGAGTAAAGCAAAGAAAACATTTTAATATGCTTGCTATAAGGAAATTAGCAGCAGTGGTTACCCATAGAATTATTATCATACAATAACTCGGGCTATTTACCTGTCCCCTTCTTTTGCAACTGACATGATACAGTCCCGCCGCTGAAGGATAACGATCTGTCAGTTTTCAGAAAACCCACCAATCACCATACCGTTACGAGCCTCATTCTCGATATCTCAAAGGCCATCGACCCAGGCAGTTTGAGCAGACATCGTGTGAACCCCAAAGGGCTTTCACCCTTGAGGTCACCTTGTGAATAACGGTTCACGTTGGCATTGCCGCCTCTGCAGTCTGTAAGATAACACAAAGGATGCCTGAAGAAGACCATAGGACTAAGATAAGGGTACACCAACTAGGCACTGACCACAAGGAAAGACTCTTAAGGCCTCCAGACAAAGCCAGGTGGAAGCCAGAGGAGTCACGAATGCAAGAAACATCACGAACTTCCATTAAATAAACAACAATGTGTTGCAGTGCTGTACTATTGACCGAAGTCGATCTAAGGTAGAGAACAGGAACTTTTGTCCTACGCACTATCGACCACTGTCCTGTCAACGCCAATTACTGACAAATTCCATTGCTTGAGCGGCTCATCTGCCCCTCAAAATCAAAGTACCGTTAGTAAATTAAAGTGGAGACATAAGTACCAATAGAAGTCAGAGAGATATGGGACAGGCACACCAGGCAATAAGAAGAAAAGTAATGCAGAGCACTACAGTGGAGCTCTCAACAGTATGCATTAGCATACATCAAGAAGCAATGCACGGGTTGTAAAGAAATTTAAGAACTTACAGGGCCTGACCGAAAAAGAATTTTGGATGGCTTTTTGGCAAGACGTTTAGAGAGGTAAGATCTTGAAGCGGCATAATTTCCCAACATTGATATTCTACATTAATATGTACTTTTCATGTATTGAAAAACTTTATGCACAAAGTTACTAAACTATATCACCTTCAAATAGATAACTTCGGTCGTTGAGAATGCCATAAGGCTCATAAGTCTTTCAAGGTGGTCTTTGATGCAGCACACTTTAGAAAATATTTTGAGAGTTCCTTTGGCCAGGAAAATTGGTTGACTTGTGGTTACCTGCGGAGCCACTATGCTCGACCTCGTGTTATCACCTATTTTTACAACACGACGGACGACAATTTTGAATCAAATGTCTGTCTAAATAACAAATCTCCAACAATGCTTTATAAGAAGGTTTGTATGGCTTTTGACAATAGTCACATGAGTTTTTGCGACACAAAACATCGGAGAAACCCAAAAATAGTAATGTCCACAAAATATAATGGAAAAGTTTTCGCAGATGTGGAAGAAGAGGAAGAGGAGGTGTAGAAGTTTAATAACTACCAACAAAGTTGGACAAAATTTCATGCAAGTTTTGTATCAAACACTCACATGTGTGAGATAGCCAGTGGTCACGTTAAGAAGGAGCCAACGCAGGGTGACTCTCAGACCACCAGTCAGCCACTCCACACAAGACACATTGGACTCACTGTGATGTCTGAGTGTAATTGTCAGTTGGCAACCTTCCAACCGCGGCGGTTAATGTTACTGCACACTCTTCTCCTCCCCCACCTGAGCCCGCTCACACGACACAGGCAAGAAGACCGGAGATGAGAGAGGTCGCAGGTGAATGGCGCGGCCGGAGCCGCTCCTTAGCGTACCACCACACCTGGCTCGGATTCCACAGAGTAGGAGTGCCATAAAGACCACATTAAGAAGGAGCCATTGCAGCCTGACTCTCAGTCCGCCAGTCAGCCACTCGACACAAAACACAAATTGGGCTGACCACGCGCTCCGAGTTATATAGTCAGTTGGCAACCTTCATAGCCATGGCTTTTAGCGCAACGTGATAGTTTCAAGCGTGTCAGATTTTTTATAGTGAGGAACATGCGCTGAGCTGTCGACCTCACTCTCTCCCTAACCCCCACCATCAGACACTGTCCGAGCCTGTCAGTTGCCTGATGTGGGAGTTGGCGCATTGGCTGATGGATCGGCGTAACCGTCTTCGCGCGCCACAGCACGACCTTGCCCCCAAAACGCACATACCAGGATTCCCAAACTCAGGGTATATGGAACAGCCATCGCCATCCGACTCCTAGTCCACTTGTCAGCCACTCGACACACACAGCACGTACACTGAGCAGACGGCGTGGTCTGGGGGAAGCGTCAGTTTGGCAACCTTCCCTGCCACGGTTTCTAGGACACCGTGATATACTCTGGTAAATGGTGATTGTGAGGGTGTTGTCTATGTATTGGTGTAGGTAGTGTGCGCTGATGTAGCTTAGCCTCTGGTGGTTTACCGGAGGTTGTCGTGGAGGTGCATGTGTCCTAATAGGCCCATGCGGTGTGTAAATGTGCGGGAGCAGTGAGGGCAGTGAAGGCGGGCGCGTCGACTGTATGTCGGAGTCCCAGGCACTGGTTCACCAGCCTCCGTGCGATGGATTCGCAGGTGAGGGACCAGGCCGATGCATGAGTTGAAGTTGCGGGCGAATTGTGGGCAGGAGAAATCGGTAGAGGCTGCGGGGATATCATTCATGGAAGTGGGGGTGGCAGGGGCGCTAAGAACGGCAGGAGCGGAGGGTGTGCATGGTGTATCGGTTTTGTCGGAATTGTGGTGAATTCCGCTGTCATGGATGCACATGTGACCGTATAGGCCCATGCGATGAGTGAATGCGCAAAGACAGTGAGGGCAGTGGAGGTGACGATCTCTGCTGTGTGATGGTGCTCCAGGCACCGGCTCACCGGTCTCTGTACGATGTATTCGCAAGTGACCGACCAGGCTGATGCGTGAGGTGAATGTGCGGTCGCATTGAGTACAGCTTTGGAGAGATTTCCCATCGCTGATGGTGGTGGTGGTAGTGAAGGTGAAGGCGGTGGTGATTGCAGTGGTGGGGGGTAACATGCGATGAGTAGACGGATGTGGTCTCTATGATGGTGTGAGGAATGGAATTGATGCCAAGAGTGAGGGTGGGAGAGTCAGAAGGAGGATTGGCAGAATTTGACGTATAAATTGGAATTGTCAGATTGTTGGTGCATTGCGTCCGAAGATATCCAACCAGGCCGATTCGCGCGCCGAAGATGCGTTGACAGCGCGGGCATGTTGGCAGGGCCTGGGCATTGGCGGTATTGGTCCGGGCCGCTGGTGAATTTCATGCCGCTCTTTTGACCTTGGCAGCGGCGATCCGGTTGGCCTCATAGATTGCTGCACCAGTCTTCACGGATCATCTCCATGCCAGTCTATCCTATGCGAGGTCCTCCCAGGTCGCCGGGTTGATGTGCAGTTGCTTCAGTGATTTCTTCAAAGTGTCCTTGTTGCGTCGTTTTTGACCTCCATGCAAGCGAGAACCCGTAGTGATATCTCCGTAGAAAAGTCGTTTGGGTAGTCGCTCGTCGTCCATTCTTACCAGGTGGCCACTCCATCGCAGTTGCACTTGCCTCAGCATGCCATGGGTGCTTAGGATTCCGGTCTGCTCCAGGACCTCCGTGTCCGGGATCCTGTCATGCCATCTCAGCTTCAGTATTCTGCGGAGGCAGCTGAGATGAAAGGGATTCAGCTTCCTTGCTTGTTTTGAGTAGACGGTCCAGGTTTCCGCTCCGTAAAGGAGTGTCGTCAAGACGATGGCCTAGTACATCTTCAGTTTGGTGTTCAGGTGAATATCGTGGCGATTCCACACGGAGGCCTGCAGCCGGCCGAAGGCCTGACTAGCTTTGGAGATCCGTTGGGCAACCTCGTCCTCGATTCTCGTGTTGCGCGACATTGTGCTTCCTAGATAAGCGAATGTTTCCACGTTTTTGAGTTGAGCACCGTTGATATTGATTCGAGGAGCATTGTATTTCGCGCTGGGTGGCGGCTGGTGCATGACAACCGTTTTGGCTGTACTGATTGTTAATCCAAAATCGGCGCAGCCGTCGGCGAAGATGTCCATGCTCCTTTGCATGTGCTCCTCCGTCATGGTGTTCAGGGCGCAGTCCTCCGCGAAGAGCAAATCATGGACTGTAGTCGTAGATATGCGCATTGGAGCCTGCATACGCCGACTGTTGAGAAGGTGCCCGTCAGTTCTGTAGGCGATGCGGATACCAGGCTGCTCATCACGGTAGGCGTCCATCAGCATAGCCGAGAACATGAGACTGAAGAGGGTGAGGGCCAGTACGCAGCCCTGCTTCACTCCGTTGGTTACTGCAAATGCTTCGGATACCGTCCCTTGTCAGTGATGCGCGCCGTCATCCCGTCATGAAGCTGACGCACCATGTGTGTGAACCACTCAGGAAAACCAAATTTTTGCATGACTTTCCACAGTCCGTCACGATTTACCGCGTCAAAGGCTTTCGTTAGATCCACGAAGGTAGTGTATAGGTGAGTTCGCATCTCCTGCCACTTCTCTTGTAGCTGGCGGGTGGCAAAGTTCATATCGGTGGTTCAGTGGTGTCGGTGGAAGCCACATTGGCTTTACGGGAGCAGGCCCTGCTCTAGGTGACCGTTAAGACGATTGAGAAGGATACGGGCGAAGATCATCCCGGCGATGTTGAGCAACGAGATGCCTCTGTGATTATCACAGAGTTGCCGGTTCCCCTTCCGTTCGTAGAGATGGACGATGGTCGCGTCTTTGAAATCATGAGGTCTTTGGCGCCACATCTCCTGGAAGAGTGTTGTGATTTCTGCCATCAGCCGGGGCCCACCGTGCTTGTAGACTTCCGGTGGGATTGCGTCGGATCCCGATGCTTTACCGCTGGCAATCTGCTGCACGGCCTGGATGGTTTCTGGTAGGGAAGGTGGCAGCTCCAAGTCATTGTTCGTGTCCACTTGAGGGAGCCGGTCAATGGCAGCATCGGAGATGGCTTATGAGCAATTAAGGACATTTCTGAAGTGCTCAGCCCAGCGCTTCAGAATTTGCGATTTCTCTGTAAGCAGTGTTGTGCCGTAAGAGCTGAGCAGCGGGGCGGACCCCTTGACACACGGGCCGTAGATGGCCTTGATGGCTTTGAACAAGTTTTTCATTTCATTGCGGTCCACATACCCCTGGATTTCCTCAGCCTTTCGGATCATCCAGGTATCCTGCATCTCCCGCAGCTGTTGTTGTACAAGGCGCCGGCATCTGGAAAAGGCTGCATTTGGTGGCGTCAAGCCAAAGAACCATGTAGGCTTTGTGTGGGCCATTCTTCTCCACGAGTACGTGCTGATATCGGCGTCATTGTCGTCAGACCAGTCCTGGTGTCGACGGCGTGCGCGTCCGATGACATCGAGGGCGGTGGACTGGATGACATTTCGCAGTTGAAACCATCGTGTCTCCACGGTAGCGTTATCATCTAAAGCATGCAGGTCCTCCTGTTTCTCGGTTATTTGGTTGCTGAAATCAAAACAGTGAGCAGGCAAATTTAATAAAAGTGTAGTTAACTTACATGGCGGCCGCTTACCTTGGGGCCTTCGTTGGGGTTGCAGTCGGAGCCTCATCTGGGAGATGACGAGGCGGTGATCTGTCCAACCATCGGCATCACGGATTGCCTTGGTTACCAGCACGTCCTGTCGATCTCGCCTCCGGACGAGAACATAGTCCAGCAGATGCCAGCGCCGCGACCGAGGGTGCGTCTACGTGGCCTTCTCCCGCGTCGGAAGGCGGAAGAAGGTGTTGGTCAGCAAGAGACGGTGCTCCGCACACGTGCGCAGAAGGAGGCCATTATTGTTACAGCAACCGAGACCGTGGGAACCCAGCACTCTCTGCTAGGCAGCGTGGTCCGTCCCGACGCGGGCATTGAAGTCACCAAGGACAATTAACTTGTCCTCTTTCGGAACAGTCGCCAGCAAGGCGTGCAGGCCCTTCGCCGCATCAGAGCTCGTCATTGGGGGGAGCGTAGGCGCTGATGATGGTGGCGAACTGGTCTCCCCGAAGAGGCAGGCGGAGGCTCATCAGGCGATCATTGAAACCCTGCGGCAGACAGGGCAGACGTTAAAAAATGTCGTTCCGGATGGCAAAGGCAACACCAGCGTCGCGTCGCTCTGCCTTTGGCTAGCCGCTCCAGAAGAAGGTTTAGCCGGCACCCACCTCCTCCAGCTGACCCTGCTCAGAGAATCGGGTCTCGCTGAGAGCAGCGATGTCCACCTTGTAGCACGCCAGTTCCCGAGCGACTAGCGCCGTCCTTCGTTCCGGCCGGTTGCTCCTAGGATTGTCTAAAAGGGAACGAACATTCCAGGCCGCTAGTGTGAGTGGACTCACCCGAGCAGTTTGAAGAGTATGGCGAGGGGGATGGGGACGGGGGGTATTGTTGTTTGTTTGAGTTTTACGACCGCGTAGTTTGCGATCTGCGAGCCGCGGCCGGCTGCAGAAGACGTGATACCCAGCATTTGTTTAGAGCACCTTTTTTAGCCCCTTCCTCAACGTGGAGGCAAGCAGTGCTGTCCCTAAATAGGACTGCTCAGACATCCCAGACGGCTGCCGAACTCCACTATGGGTTACGGTTTTGGTTTAGTGGGAGAACGACCCGAGTTAGCCTAGGCCGGCTTCGGGGTTGATGTCACCCCCACCGTAGGACTTTTTGAGAGATGGAGGTGGGAAGTTAGGGAGTCAGACATACCAAGTGTGCAGGCACACACATCACCGGAGACCCTTACCTGGTTTAGCCCACTGTCGTGACGGTTGCCCGGGGTGTGGCCGCTGGGAAGAACCCAACTTCAAGGAGCCACAGTTGAGAGTTGGGTACCAGTTAGAGGCAACCACAGGAGCATTCACCACCTGTACGAGACAAATGGAGCGACCAAACGCTATCTGTGTGGTGCTTCCCCTAACTAGTACTCCTACCCCCCCCCGTGAAATATTAATCTGTACACGAATAGCAGTTTAACTTCTAGTTTTGCTTTTACTACACCTCTTAAGACAGGTATTTTGTTACTTAAAATAAACTCGTTTTTTGCATACTACTAGTTAAGCATACAAGCAAAAAAGCTAACGTGTTTGCAGAATGGAGGAGTTTGTCTTAAGTTGGTTTCCAGTGAAGTAAAGAGTTTTCGGCACACAAGAGGTGGTTTACCAATAAAATTGTTTATATAAGGGCGGTAGCATGATGATAGCAGTCAGCTCCTAATCTAATAGCTTGACTTGCATAATATGCAAAACGAGGTAAGCCCCAGTACAAAATGCTTTAGCAAAATTTTTTGAAGAAAATAAAATCTGAAAGAATTTCAGCGTGTGTTTTGGAGAGGAGCATTCTGACTTTAAAATCGGCTACCTTGTCCTGAGGTCTGAGTCAGAACTTTAAAAGAGTGCTTTGGGGCCGATTTCATATACATCGGTTGCGGTCCAGCATTTGACACTGTCCCTCACCAACGTCTTCTGTTCCAAATAAGCACCCTCGGCATCAGGTTATATCTTCGAAGATGGATGAAAGATGTTGTGGTTCGTCGAAAATAGCGAATCTGTGTCCAAGATGACGTGTCAGACTGGTTGACTGACTAGTGGTGAAGCTCAAGGCTCAACTTTTAATCCTTACTCTTCATCTTTCATGTTGATGACAGCCACCAGGAACTCCACTGTGGTAAAATAAAGAATAACTTCTTCTTTAAGCTTTGAAAATTAATTAAGGGCCCGATTGATCAGAACGCATTTTAAAATAATCTGCATGGACTGGAAAACATGGTCCGGGAAATGGCTTCTCGGCTTTAATATGCAGAAGTGTGCGGTCCTTCACCTGAGTCAAAAACACTTTCAATCAAATGACCGCATTAGGATAAACCACTTGAAAGAATCTTTCAAGGAATCTTCACAGAGGGATCTAGGTATTTCGTTACAGAACAGCATGAAACCTGCATGGCAGTGCGCAAAAAACGCCATGAAGGTATATCATGTTACCAAAAAGGCGCTTGTGACCTTTGACGGAAACCATTTTGAGAGAATTTATGACATCTTTGTTCGGCCTCATCTGGAAAATGGCATACCAGCGTGGTGGTCGTGGTAAGTAAAGAAGACAAAAAAATGCCTCAAAACGAAACAACGCTGTGCAGAAAAGCTGTTTAAAGGTTTAGATAACCGATCATACATAGACTAACTGAATTGCCTTTATCTATTCCCTCTGTATTACAGACTGTAAAGAAGTAACCTTATCCTGGTCTTCTAGATAATACGTGGCCTTGAGCATGGACCAAATTTTGAGAACATGATTAAGTGGCCCCTTTTGCCCAATCTTCGTGGACACTTGATAAAGCTACGCACAAAAATGTCCAGGTGGAACCTTTGCTCAATCGGTCATGGAGGCGAGGTCTCTGTAGCTCGTTAAGAAACGAATGGATGATTATGCGTCTCCTTTTTTCCGTAGACTCTCTGAACCTGAGCTTGATATCCCGTGAACTTGAGGGACATTTTTTTAAAACAATGCTACTCAAATCATAAACCAACTATTTTATAAGTGACACGTTTGCTCAGCATTTATAGCTGTATCGAACGAACTGGCACATAAAATAGGGTTTTTAAAGTTACTGCCTACTATTCTTACCAAATAATCTGAAATTAACTTAAATATATTCGAGGAAACATAGAAGGAAAATTGGCAGACCCTTGTATATATCGAGGCGAATGTCAGCATTCTATGTGGGTGTTTAAGCAAAGAAGAAGGTTGTTCGTTCACCGGAATCATGGCGTTATTCGTCTGAGCTTTCGAACAAGAAGTCTTGCGCAGGAAACGTGAGGAGTCATACGATGAAACCCAGAGTTCTCTCAAAATTGAACAC
>WEDG01002308.1:0-160311 GCA_017591395.1 Schistocephalus solidus
TGTTCAGGTGGAATACCGTGGCGATTCCACACGGAGGCCTGCAGCCAGCCGTTTGACTGTGAGGTTTGAGTTGAACGCTCAGTTGAAACCTCTTAAGTTGCGATGTCTAACGCCTTTTGGTATAAAATGGACAAATGGAGCGAACTAATGCTACCTGTATGATGCCCCTCCCCCTAAACCTGTACCACATACCCCCCCAAACCCACAATATACCTATAAACTGTGTACATAGCTCATGATTCAATTCCCCATTTAATTTTCATGGTCTGATTATGAAATACTGATCACATGTGTTTGCCCACTGACCTTTTATTGTATACAGTTGCCTTTGCGTATCTGAATGAGTAGGCACATTATGTCCAAACGCACAATTTGGTTTGGACCACCTCCGTTCCCTGTTTCCACTAGTGCACTGGGAAATGACATTGGATCTTTGATTTGAACGCGTTTCTGACAAGAATATATCGTTGCGCTGCGTGTCACGCCATCGGAATCATTGCCGCACCGAAGCAAAAGTTCTGATTTGCTCTCAATGGGTGTCACAGGTGACTTGATGTGTAAGAGCACGGTAAATTTCCAAGTGATCTTGTGGTTCTTTCGCAGAATCACATTTTCTGCAGAATGGACATGTCCGAATTTCATGAACTTATGCTGGGTTATCATCTCACGACATGTGATGATGTGCTATCTTGGAGTTCTGTCAATGCAGTGACGAGCCTGGACGAATAAGTGTTCACATTCATTTTGGCTTTTCTTTCTGAGCACTATTCCAACAGCAATGCCCTGGCACCTGCACCTAGGAAGATCTCTGTGGATGCATTTATTGGGTCAAGCTAAGAAAGGGGCAGATTGCCTTGTGTACACTAACGTCCACAGTGAATGCCGACTTCTTCGGTCAGTCATTTGAGAGGGTGTTGTCTTAGAAGGAGAAGAAGAAGGAGAAGAAGAAGAGGCGAGCACTGGAACATGATTTTTATTGACCTGCCGTTTCGCATTCCCTCTTGAACCCATCATCGGAGGCAGTTTCTGCAACTGTCTCTGATGATGGGTTCGAGAGTGAATCCGAAACGACAGACCAATAAACACTACCTTCCAGTGTGTTCTATATTGGACAAATAAGCTAAAGCAGCATACGTTAGAGACCAATAAATAAAATAATTGGATATAAGCATGCGATTGTGATGGCGGCCAATGCTGATGTCAATATCAATTATCTGTGATAGAGAGTACAGTTCAAAATTGTGTCCAGTGCATAGGACCCACAGTTAGGGAAAACATCACCATCCGGCATTCGCAGAGACGACCTACCATATGCTAATCAGTGTGACGTAGTAATAATTCAAAAGACAATTTGGCCGACGTTTGTCCAAAAGTGTACGAGAACACCTTCCAGCATGGTTAGGAAAGGGGCAGATAAAGAACATAAACAGCTCTATCCTCGCGCATGTCGTAGATACGGACCATCGTGCAGATGCCAAAGAGGCCTTCCGGGTAATTTACAAGGCCCCCTCAACCTATTCAAAATTCATTGGACAGCGTCCGTTGGCTACGGCAGAAGTGGCTGAAATCCTGCTACGGAAGCCGGTCCTGTGCGCTCAAAAGAACTTTATACAGGCGCCAAAGTTACCATGACGGAACGCCACCAATTCAGCCACCCACATCTAATTACCTGTCCTGGCGGCTGCCATTCCTCTGACGATGATCAGAAAACGGACCGCGATTTGTTTCTTTCCCCCTCCCTCCCCGACCCTGAAAACCGCCCGATTTGTTTTACCTACCGACATATTTGACTTAGCTACACAGTGATATAAATGTAAAAGCCTGACGAGAATTTATCGAAAGCTAACATATGCTCGCCAAATTTTCTTTTTAATCTTTCGATGGGAATTTTCGTTACTCTAAAATTAGTAATAATTGCTGGAGTACAATATCAATAAATTGCAACTACGCATTTAAGTAGCACTTAATGTTAACTTAAGCATCATCTTCTTATGCACCGTTTCCTGGATCTCGTTTTTTTGCTTCTATCAGAAACGCCCTTGGAAACCTCATAGAAGATAAATAATTGGCGACTGATAGTTTTAATGCTTTCTTGCTCAAAACGTTTCTTGAAAATTTGACCAAAACGCTTCGGAGCATCTAGGCTTTGACCAATGTCGTTCGCGAAACCATAACTTTTACCCTCTAGGACATAGCCATATGTGTTCGAAGTGTACGTCAATTTAATAATCCTGGATCAAGTGGTATCCCAGTGAGAATTTTTAAGGTGGATGCAAATGAGCTTGCTATTTCCCTCCTGCTTAAGATATATAATCTCACTCTCGAATAGGAATCCTTTCGCAGTCCGTGGAAGGAAGTGTACGTTCGGTCCATCCCAAAGTGCGATTGTTTTACGCCACGATTACTTTCGGTCAATAAACACAATCTGCGTAGCTTTAAAACTCTATGAGACCTTTACCGAAGGTGAGATAATGCATCACCTAACGGAGAATGGCCTATTGAGCGCGACTCAGCCTGGGTTTCACAGAGCTCGGCCCTGTGGCATCTGACAACTTCCTTTTTTAATCATGTTCTACAATCTAGGGACAGAAGTTGTGCACTTTTCACATGATATTTTGATTTAACTAACGTTCTTCCTCGTCATGACCAATTTCCCCATACCTCCCGCTTTTCTTCGTTCCTAATAGGTGGTAAACTGCTGAAAGTAATATGCTTTCACTTGGGCTTTTGCACACAACATGTTACGGTTTTTAGTGTTACCTCCAGCCACACATGCGTGCGAAATGGAGCTATTCAGTGCAACGTGCTTAGCCCGATCCTATTTGGCCTTTTTGTCAATTTGGTACTATAGTTTTTTTTCAGAATAGTAGACCGTTATTCTATGCTAATTATCTGAAAGTTGTCCACCGATCAAAACCAACAGATTGCCTCAATGTGCTCGAATTATTGAAAAGCGACAATCGGGCTTTTGCCCAGTGGTACTGCAAATGACGCACTCCTTTTTTGACTCAAATAATCAGTTCTAGTTTTTTTGGCAATCATTAGCATTAACTAAAATTAATGATCCCGAAATAAATTCGACAGGAGCTGTTAAGGATCTAGGGATAACATACTCCGAGTGTTCCTGACTTTCATAATTTTGCGTTCTGATTTTCTCCAAAGTATGCAGAACTAGTTGTTTTATCCCCTGAAAATCTAAAACTAACGATATTAGAACCCGCCTTTATAAAAATTTGCGTGTGAGCAGGGCTGGGCTACGGTTTGTTGATACTGAGCCCTCTGTGCGCTAGTGAGCGAAAGAAAATAGAGTCCTCCTAGCATTTTTTACCAACATCGTTTGAACTTTGGAACCCCAGGATTTAACGCACCAACAACATCGTTGGTTTACACGCCATAATCCTTTGTGGATTTGCCGATTAGAAAAGGGAATTTTTTACTTATTAAACTTTTGCACAGTTATACCTTTAATCCGCTTAATAAGTTGAATTATCTTGGTCACCCTCGACGCCACAGTCACCGTGAGGCCTTCGAATTTCTCACTCTGGTACGCACTATTAAACAGTTTCGGTTCTTTTCTGTGAATGCAATTTCGCTTTGGAATAAATTAGCCTGGAATATAAAATCCTGCAAAATTATTCTTTGCTTAGATAAACTATCAGTTGCTTTCTGCATGCAGAACAAAGTCCGCAATTTCTCTGTGCCAAATTCAGTGAAAGCATTTTTTTACTTTTGATGGAGTCTGTGGTCTCTGATCACTCTGTCATGCCCTTTCTTGAAGGAAATGCTGCTGACTATGCAGCCTACAACACTGCGTGCCAATTCTTCAGCTGACAGCGAGCAAAAGCTAAGTCATGCACCCTTGTCTGGTACAGAATTTCGGGTTCATGAAAGGGATCGGAGACTGAGAACACCCACTGGACTATTGCCTTTTATTTCCCGTGATGAATCGTCAACTTTCCACGAGCTGCAGTTATTTTCTCCTGCATCACCCCGAGCACCCAAAAACTAGTAGCTATATTAAGTAGTCAGAAGATTTTTTCCCGCAGCTAGATCCATACGGTAGATTTTCTGGCATTTTATGTAAACTAACAGTAGATATAATTTCAGGGGGCCAGAGGTGTGTAGGCCCGGATTGTGCTAGCAGGGATTGTTAGTATACTTATTATGGACGTATAAGAGAATTTAGAAATGGTATTATGTAAATTAGAAACTTTTGTCACGTCCGCCGGCGATAAAGCCTTTTTTGTACGATAATTTTCGTAATCATATCAACAAATTACATCTTTGGTGGTTTTAGAAAAATCTTGAGCTCGGAACGACCTACCCAAATATTACTGAAATCGAAAGTTTGGGGAGAGTTCAGGGAGCCGCAACCTTTAAATACCGTTAAATGAGAGAAAACATGTCGCGAATAGATATTTAATAACAAGGCACGTTAATGATCAGGGTAGGAGGAAACTATAATGGCAGATTAGCGAGCGAGTACAAATTCTTATTATAGTGCTAGGTTACGGCAGACCTAGGATGAGAGTGAAAATAAAGTTTAAGCCCCTCTATATAAGTAGCCGAAACAGAATCATAATGAGAAATAGCGGCCAGTGAAACGGGGCGGTTCACAGCGTGCGCGTTAATAGGACCCAGAGAACTGACAAGCGTCACCTACTTACAAGACTGGGTGACTGCAATGTTACCAGAAATTTCAAAGACATAGGCCCATTATCTCCAAAATACAGAGAACTGAACTGATCAGGGAAGGTGTCGTTTGGGGATTATAAGATTTTGCTGTGAAGGTTGACCCTGCTGTTCACTTAATCTGCAGAATTAATAAAATTAGAGATACAATGCCATATGAATATTAGTTTAATAGTCTAAAGAAACCGAAAAACTACAACATTTTAAAAAAAAATTATAACTTAACTTAAAGTATACAATGTAAAGTTGTTATTTGCCCCCGAAGGAATACAAGAAATTGTATTGTTGACGTGTTTTTATCAACTCTATCTGAATATATATATATATATATATATATATATATTGAATAACTGAGGTAGTATGCATTCCGAGATGATAATGAAGAAGAAGGTTCGTCGGAAAAATCGAGTTTTACTGTGGGTCATGTTGTCATTACCAACCCGATCGTCAGACGAAGGAACAGAGGAGGAAAATGAAATGCAGATGACCGGTTTGTGCAACAGGACAGACAATCAGTGGGGTGTAATGGCATCATTACTGATTGGAGCCGGTTGCTGTTAGCTCTGTGTCGGAGGCGAATGGGGATGGTAACCGAATGCGACTGCAGACGGTAAACATATGGTCGCCGATGTAGGGATGGGGACAGAGGGTGCACCGATGCTGGAGGCGTTAATAGTCTCAACTGTTGTTTGCCATGTCATGTCTAGCCACACCCTCACCTGACATGGCAAAAAACAGTTGAGACTATTAACACCTCCAACATCGGTGCACTTACCTCTGTCCCCATCCCGCATCGACGACCATTATGTTTATCGTCTGCAGTCGCATTCAGTTACTATCCCTTCGCCTGACCACAGGGAGCCCTAACAGTACCTAACCGGCTCCAATCCAATTATGGCCATTCTCACACCCCCAGTTGGTTGTCGGTCCTTGTCTGTCCTGTAGCACAAACTGGTCATCTGACCATTTCATTTCTCCTCTGTTCATTTCTGTCTGACGACGGGTTGGTGTGACCAACTCTGAAAAATTCACGATTAAAACTCGATTTTTCCGACGTACCTTCTTTCTTCATATATATTTATATACATGATAGTGTGGGGCTCACCGATCTGCTTAAGGAACATGCATGTTCCGTTGTGCCCTGGAGCTCAGACTAGAGCCTCTCGCAGGCGGTCGCATAGCGACGTGTAGCATATGATGGAATGGAACCGACAAAGACAAGGGAGACTGGAATGACCATTTCTGGCTTATTAGCCGTCATCAGCCACTCATACCCAATCCCAAGTGTGGCACACCTGGGATTCGAACCCGCGACCTTTGGTAATTGAGTCGAATGTTCTACCATTGAGCCACGGGCTCGTTGTTTTGTCGGTTGCGATCGGGAATATGATGATAGTGTGTTGCTCACTGAGCTGCTTAAGAAACAAGTATGTTCCGTCGTGCCCTGGAGCTCAGACTAGAGCCCTCGCAGGCGGGTGTATAGTGAAATGTAGCATATGTTGATAAAGTGGAACCGACAAAGACAAGGGAGACCGGAAAGGCCATTTCTGGCTTATTAGCCCTCATCAGCCAGTCATACCCAATCCCAAGTGTGGCACACCTGGGATTCGAACCCACGACCTTTGGTAATTGAGTCGAATGCTCTACCATTGAGCCACGGGCTCGTTGTTTTGTCGGTTGCGATCGGGAATATGATGATAGTGTGTAGCTCACCGATCTGCTTAAGAAACAAGTATGTTCCGTCGTGCCCTGGAGCTCACACTAGAGCCCCCGCAGGCGGTCGCATAGCCACATGTAGCATATGTTGGTAAAGTGGAACCGACAAAGACAAGGGAGACCGGAATGGCCATTTCTGGCTTATTAGCCGTCCTCAGCCACCAATACCCAACCCCAAGTGCTGCGGCGCCCGAAGCTCGAACTCGCGAGCTGTTGGGCAGTAGTCCAACGCTCTATCCACTGCGCCATGAGTTCGTTGTCTTGCCGATTTCAATCGGGAATATTAAAAATGGTAGTTGGGTGCTAACCGAACGGTTACAGGACTCACTCGTCCCTTTTGAGTGAGTGAGTCCTGGACTCCACAGACCCTACCAAAAGCTCACCCATTATCTATCGACAAAGTGCTGAATTATCTTAGCGGGAGGAAACAAGTGTCAGGAGATCTTGCGAAATCATTTGAAACAAACAGAACTAACTGTCGCTAAGATTTATGGACCGCCTAAAGTTCATAAAACCGAGGTTCCTCTGCGACCGATAGTATCATTAATCAGTGCGCCCAACTACAAAATTTCTAAATGGTTATTCCATTAGCTCCGCTCACTTACGAGTAACTGTGAAACTTCCATTGAAAATTCTATAGAGTTCAAAAGAAGTTAGAAAGAATCAAAGTTTCCTCTGATGAGATAATGGTTTCCTTTGTTGTTGTCTCTATACTCACATCCATCCCGCTCGATGTAGCAAGACGGTGCACAGAAGAATTACTGCAAATGCTTTGCTTTAACTCCTAAACTTATGCTTACAGACGAATTTTTCATTTGACCACAAATACTATCAACAGCTGAAAGGAGCTCCTATGGGGTAGCCTATATCTGGCTTTTTTGTTGAGGTGACAATGCAGAAACTCGAAGCTATAGCTCTTCCGATAGTTAACTCTAAATTATGGCTATGGTACGTAGATGATACCTTTGTTATCGTAAGAAGGGATCAAATAGAAGCGCTACACAACATCATCAACGCAACGATTTCAGGAATCAAATTCACGCTCGTGAAGGAGGCTGAAGCAAAACTCCTATTTCTCGATGTTCTCGTAGATGGCAAGCCTGATGGAACATTATGCACAGCCGTTTACCGCAAAGAAACTTATACGAAAGTTATATCTTATAAACGGAGTATCTTTAAGAGTCTATTAAATCGAGCAAAAACTCTTTGGACGAAGAAGGCTACCAGGTCAAATTATTCTCTTAAAATGGTTATCCTTTATATTTTGTACACCGATACCTAAAAGAACAAGAATCAAAGAAGAAAGACTCAGGCAGCGGCAATTGGACGCCCAAACCATCTACTTGGAAAACCCCTCCTTACATCAAAAACGTGTCTGAACTTGTTGAAAGAAACCTAAGGAAGAGCCAAATCCACGTGGCACACAAAACAACAGCGACTTTACGCGCCCAACTGGTGCACCCTAAGGATAGGGTTAACTACTTGGACAAGAAGGAAGTTGTCTACATGATCCCATGTGACGCATGCAATGCCGTTTGTTGTGGTCAGACTGGAAAATCCGCCTCCGCGCGCATTCAAGAAAATCAATTGGCGGTAAAAAGGCGAGACCACCTATCCCAAGTCGCTATGCATACCCTAGACACCGGGCACACGTTCGCGTGGGACAAAACTCGTATTGTCGCTGTTTGCCCTTTAAAGAAATGCCGAGAACTACTCGAGGCCATGCACTCAGAAAAATCACGCATCAACCGGTATATTGAGGTAGACGCCGCGTAGAAAATTCTCAGGCAATCTCTGAGCCAATCCGAACAGGGGGGAGGGACAAGGTGAATGCCTACTGGCGCAAGGGCCACGCCATTATCGATCTTTATGTGCTCTCACGTTGTTAGCTGTTCATGGCACATTTGCCTTACTCTGTATCTGACGACGACCTGGGGAACCGGCGTCGAAAATCCACACAATAAATTCTCTTTCCCCAATAACGTATCTGACTTCAACTTTTATTTCTTGGGATGCATATCTTTCAATCCATATATATAGCTGGCTGCTGACGGCTAAAAAGCCAGAAATGGCCATTCCAGTCTCCCTTGTCTTTGCCGGTAATATCATTTTGCCTATAGCATTAGCCGCTCTGTGGCAGCTGGTGGGACTATAGAGTGAGTCCCAAGGCACAACAGGACAAGTGGGTCCTGAAACCGATCGGTTAGCGCCCAACTACCACTGTTAATATTCCCGATCGAAACCGGCAAGACAACGAGCTCGTGGCGCAGTGGGTAGAGCGTTGGACTTCTGCCCAGCAAGGTCGCGAGGTCGAGCCTCGGGCGCCACAGCGCCTGGGGTTGGGTATGGCTGGCTGATGACGGCTAATAAGCCAGAAATGGCCATTCCAGTCTCCCTTGTCTTTGTCGGCCATGTTATTCTGTCAATATATATATATATATAACAACCGATAGGACAATGAGCCTTTAGCTCAATGGTTAGGGCGTTGGACTTTTAACCAACAGGTCTCGCGTTTGATCCTCAGGTTTCGCAACAACTGGGTTTGGGTATGGCTGGCTGGTGACTGCTATTTACGTATACTTTCCGATAAACGTGTTATGTAGCCAATTTATGAAACCAACCTGCCCTTTCTCTGAGGTTATCAATTCCCAGTGATTTAAATCCTTTAGAGTTTAGTTTACCAATGATCTAACACTTCTTTCACCAGGATTTACCTCCATCATAACTACCGAGTTTTTCACCAAGCGATTTGCGGGCCGATGTTCGATCGATATACCTGTTGATCGAGTGTCGCTTGTAGGCTGTTGGTGCGAAGTCTGGTCAGTCGACTGTCCACAGCCTGCCACGTGGCGAAATCGAAATTGGGCCCTAGGGCACAGGAGTGAGGATTTAAGAGGGATTTTTTGCTTTCTCTCCTAACGGCCAGGTAGTGCTTCTAGTGTTCCTCTCACCAACATAACTGACATTACTGTAAATGCATTCAAGCAACAACCAGGGGTCATACAAAGAGACTACAGGTGCGTGGTGCATTAAACGAAAGATTTAAGCCACGTTGACAAGGTCGCCAGACATGGCCTCATCTCCGATAGGCCTGATTTGGACTTCCACTAGTGCGTGATGGAAGGCAATAGAGAACTCTGTGTCGATTCAACGTGAATGCGACGCCCACTTTCCTCCTTGAAAGGAACTTAACGCGCATTTTGCGACGACGAGTTAAACTCGGGGGTGGGCTGGTTACCGGCTGAGGAATTACATCAAGCTACATCTGTCCTGAGGGCCAGACCACAGTGCCTCCCTATTTAAGGCAACTCCCATCTAAGTTAGATCTTTTTTAATCTGGTGATCGGGATGTGTATTGTACATGTTGAAATGCAACCAGTCATGTCAGTCGCTCTCGAAACCAGTCAACCCGACTTTGTGTTGGCTTCTGCTAAGAGAGTGTGAGTTGTGTGCAGTTCAATTGACTCCTCCTCTCTCTCTAGCAATCTGTCATGCTATCAAAATGGTTCGCCAGCGATGGACGTATAACAAAGGTCGAATGTTGGTCCACAATAAATGGGTTTGGTCTTGTGTGGTGCCCAGTATTCAATCCTTTAAGACTGTACTGCATGGGTCAGGCAGGCGGTAGTACGATCGGGCGCAAGGCCCGTTTGATGGGAAAGGCTCTGCCTACCTACACCACACCCGCATACGACGGTAGTTAGGATCTGAAGCAGACTTACGACATCTAGACTATCAGCTGCCTTAAAGAAGCTCTACGTCCTTTAAAAGAACTGTTCTCGAGGAGCGGATAGCTAGAAATCAGTTCAGTCGAATTTTCTGTCGGTGAGCAGCACTGATTTAGAGAACAATTTGGTCAACGTAGAATATAAGCACTTCGAAGACTGGGATATGCTGTTGCAATGAAAAAAAAAGGTTTATCTAAATTTTATTAAATTCGAATTCATGTACTACCTCAATGAAAAATTAATCTTTAAACTCAGGAGTGAGCCTTCCGGCTGATTCAAACGGTGGACAATCCCCTTCGAGCTGACCGTCTCATTTGGCAACATTTATAGGTATGTCTGCATAGTTTGTACTGCCTGCGATTCAGTGCTGTGCAAAGTTAATACGGAGTGCATTCGGAAGAGGTAGGTTTAACTCAAACCTTACAGCAACAGTAACTGGTTACTGCGCACTCTCCCTCTTCAGAAGGCCGCTGTAGGTCTGGAAAATATACAAAATGTATGTTGAGGCATAGCCTCTTCTAGAACCTACGACTTGCAGGAGTGATTGTACAGTAAAAAACTCCACACGTTTTCATAATCGTCCCATTTGCGTCAGTTGTAATTTCATTGTAGAGCCTTGAATGAGCTCATAAAAGGTTAGACTTCCGAAACGGAGAAATCTACCCAAGTCTAAGATAATTGTACTTTGTGGCGCTATCAGAACTTGCGTCTCAGCTACCGAGCCTTGAGCATAACTGGGGCTTCGACGCTCTTACATGGCGACAAAGAGAGACGAGAGAAGTCGACTCGGCATTTACTGTGCGTCATAATCATGCGGCAAAGATGGCGGCCCGGAAAGCAATCAAATGAAGGGATATCTCGGTCCTCCGGTGGTGCCTGGTTTGTTGATGCCTGCGCAACAATGAAGGGCTGCGAATTCCTGAAGGTAATGCCCTCAGACGAGGCATGCATCAACAAGTATTTCGATTTGGATGCCAATTACAAATTTATCAGGGTCAAGTGGAAGCGACACAGCCAATATCGACCGGATAACTCAAGACAGTGGACGTATACTGGCTTAAACTTCAGCCAACCACAGAATTTTGTGTAAGGCATTGTTTAAAGTTAACTGTTTTGCGTACAGCTTCCATTTGTCAGAAGACTAACTGGATTATCAGGCTCGAAAATTAACATAATAAAATTATTTTGTTCCCGAAAGATATATATGCAGAATAACATGACCGAAAAAGACAAGGGAGACTGGAATGACCATTTCTGGCTTATTAGCCGTCATCAGCCAGCCATACCCAACCCCAAGCGCTGCGGCGCCCGAGGCTCGAACTCTCGACCTGTTGGGCAGAAGTCTAACGCTCTACCCACTGCGCCACGAGCACGTTGTCTGGCCTGTTTCGATCGGGAATATTAGCTATGGTAAGTAGGCGCCCACTTTCCGATGGCATGCAGGTATCAGGCCATATGTTTGAGCTTCATTCTAGCACAGCCACCACTAGCACACCAAGTTTCAGTCTTCTGACTTCATACGTTTACCGGAGCACATGACGGTGGGATGTTCGCTTCATGTAGATGCTGGACCAATGTCCGTCACTAAACATCTATTTCACGGTCACGAATTACTGCGATCTTATTGCAGGATAAGACTCCGCCACTTGCGACGAACCGCGTAGAGGAACAGGTCCCTGCATTGTATGGTCACTCACTTTGAGAGGAGTTGAAGGATTTCCACCAAAGTTGGTCTTCTTTCGACTCAGCGCAACAGGTGTCTTTCTGGAGGTTAGGTAGGTGGTTTTAATGCAGTCTAGACAAATACTTGATAGATTATTTCAAAATTGTCCATATGTACAACGATCATATCAGGTGCAACGCACTGATCAAACTAACTTTGCAGACGTTATGCTCTGCGAGTGTGCGAAGAAAATAAGGTATGTGTTTAAAGTACAACTTTCTGATGCATCTGTTCATTCTTTGGTTGTTGACTTACGGTGGGATTTCAAAAGTGTTCAGTTTGGTTTTTTATAGTTTGATCATGGGTCATAAACACCGGTCATACCTTATTTTCTTCGCACACTCCTTGGGCCCAACTGGGAGCGTCAAACAGAGTGAGGCAGATCCAGTGCACGTCTGCTCTCACTATAATCCATCGCAAGTCACCTCGCCTGCACTACCCTTCTGTGGAGCACACGGTGGACATGATCGGACTTAGACGATCGAACTGTCGGCTGTCTTGGCGACCGAATGTTCAGCCAGGGCGCACAAGCAGCAGTAAATACTAATGCCACAACCGGCACCGCCACCATAGTGAAGTCAGCGAAAGGGCAGTATAACATTGAGTTTCAGACCCTGCTCTATGCTAGTTTCACAAAATGGCGAGAGAGCATTTACGACGAGTGGACGCATGCACCGTGGCTGGCGGTTCCTCGACCGAGGCAACCTCTGCCACTGTCGCCGCCGTCACGCGATTGGCACCATGGTTACTAATGGACAACGGAAACTTTCGCTGGCAGGTTTTCCAAGACTGTGGAGTCCTCGTCATCGCAACCAACAAAGGCGGCGGCGGCAGCAGCAGCAGCAGTAGCGTCATGGTTGCTCCTGTCCTTCTTACTAACAAACGCCACAGCGTCCTCTATTTTCCCTTCATCTCCTATTCTCTCCGCCTCTGTGGGTACTTCGAGGGAAAGCTCCGCTTGGGTACTAAGTGCTTCACTGTCCTCTCCGACTGCTAAGCCTGGAGCGAGGTCGCACGAACTTCCGCACAAGCACCGGCTAAAAGGCCCAACTCCTAAGCAGGCAGGCATGCGGGCTTAGAAATGGGCGAGAAAGAGCTGCAGAGAAGAATCCTCGGCGTGCCCACCAGTTTGCTCTTTCCTAGAAAAAAGAGGGGCTAACTGGTTGAAAATTGCCTCGAACACCAAGAAGTACTGGCGCAACAAAATCGGACTCCTCACCTCCAGAACCATGGTAGTTGGTCAACCAGGTTGCCACAAAGTAGAACATACTTGCGAATACAGATTATTGACTTTTCACGCAAACTGCATTCGATGACGCAGCTAAAATCAATAACTCCTGCTATATGTGGTGTATAAAATCTTCACAGAACTTAATGGATTTAGTGTCCACCGATCGGTCCCGATGTTCGGTAACATTACGCACGTTCCATTTTGGTCTCTAGACTAGGTCCAGGGCCCATGCATGTGGTCGCCTCATGACGAGCAATAATTGCTCGGCACGTATTACAGACGAAGTCGAGGGAGATTGAACGTTATTTTGTCCTGGTTTACATGAGGACTTCAGCCCGTTTTACTTAAACTCCCGTATCCTTACTCTACGTCCTTAAAAATTCCATAAAGTAAGAAGGAGGTTTAGTAAAATGGACGTAAATAGGCTGAAGCGTCAGAAACATTATAAACTCCCCTTCCCTCTGTTGGTTAGGTTGAGTCTGGGATAATTCCCAGAGCCCAGTTTAACCTAGTCAACTCCATCTTCGTTTTACTGCTTATCTCACAACAGTAATCTGAAAAAGCAGGGCTAAAGGGAGCGTATATACCTAACTGACTGAGGTACGGAGAGCCCCTGTCGTCACATAACATACGATGTTGACTGATTACAAACGATATTTACGCTATCCGCAGGGCTGATAAGTGGCCTTGAGGCAAAGGTAACATTTGTCAATCCACCGTTTTGTTAGGTCGAAGAGGCGGATATTATTTTCATCCGTCTAAAGCACTTTCTTTGATCGAAACTTCAGCTGTTGATATAGTGAAAGGGTGAGTTCTACGCATCCGATAAGGAGAGGGCATATGTGGTAGCTGGAGCAAGAATTTCATCCAACCGATGTTATGGAGGCACACTCGAAGCCCTAATCAGAGGCTCACTAAAATGCCCCAGATGCTGAATTCCTGACTCAGGACGTATTCCAGTCTTGTTGCTATAGTCTACGAGCAGCTACACGGAACGCAATGGACTAACCGATTTCTGAGCTCATAACCGAGGCGGTCATGCGGCGGTCAGAGTTACGACAGACCAGAATTCTGTGTTTTGGGATGACGCCTTCGTTATCATCGAACTGGACAAGGTGCTGGCATTCAAAGGACATCTCAAGGTCTCGGCTATACAAGTTATAATGGAAGAGGAAGGAAACAACTAATTGAACCTCTTCTGTGTCCTCGTGTAGCACCCAGACGAAAGTGGCCGAAAAAGGAATGCGTCCAGGAAAGCGACGAATACAACGCAGATACTGAGCTTTAACAGTAATCACCCAATCGTCCGCACACTTGGATGTAGATGGGACGTTCTACTGAGGTGTTTCGGACGCACCACAGTGGATCAGATAATAGGGTTGCCTGTGCTTCCTGTGCGTGCAAAGGCGGGACGAGAGTGTACAGCAAGTGTTCCACAATTTTAGCCAGTACGCCTATAAATCACGAACGTCTTCTTCATATCACTCGGGCTTGGGGTTGCACGAAAGCGACTATAAGGCAACAGATAATGAGACCGAAAGGTTCACGGCCACGTCAGAAAACGCCTGGAGTCCTTTACCGGATCTGGTGCAACTATTGACAAAATATATAGACCTAGAAAACTGGGAGTTCATTCTGGACACGGATGCTAGCACCTGCAGCAGTGGGGAGGACGGTTTAGGCCAACAATCAAGACCTGGTTAATTCAGCTGGACCCATTCATATCCCATGTTTGTCAAGACCAAAATTTTTCCACCGCATTAGCTGTAAGCTGTTCAACTCATGTTTCTTTGGGCCATAAGCGCTATGACTTTGCACCTCCCTATCCCGTCTGTCTGTGCGGAGCAATTAGTCCCGCAGGTAACCACTGCTACCAGTGCTAGCATTAGTGAGCCAAACTTCTAAGTGCTTGTCATGCAAATCGCCAAAACTGGTGATTGAAGTCCAGCGATTAACGTTTCGGGTGTGGGCATTAAAGCAAGCATCGCACCAATTACGAACATCTGCGGTGAATGCAGAAGCTGGTGATTTTACTGGGTCTTTGGTTGCATAATTACTGCTTTCTATAAATATTGTATCTCCTTTATAGCCACTATGTGTGTCTGTTGTTGTCATTGATGATGAGCAATCGAGTATTTTTACTCTCCAATCCAAAGCCTGTTTTTGTTCACCTTAATCCCAATCTACAGGAAGAAACAGCATGCATTCCTATTTCTCCAAGCAATGCCTTCTGACAGTATTCTGGGGCACTGTAGCAGCCGGAAGTTTTGTTGATTTTTCATTACTTATGTCATCAGTTATTCTTCTTTTTCAGTTTTAACTTTTTTTCCTAGATCAGCTGAAAATACCGCGTTTTGAGTAAGCTTTTTATAAGGACCTCTAATCATATCAACTGAAAATACCCCAAAAGTTTATCAGAAGCGGCATAAGCAGATGAGATACTAACTTGTGCTTTATACAACAACGGCAAATCTTACTTCGTCGATGACATACCTATCGAAATGTGTTTTCAATTAAAGGGGATTACGTAGACGGGGTTATAATATGGATTATCATTAAGCATACTCCCAAGGAATTTCATTTTATTCCGAATGCCGGCTTTTGAATGCGCCTCTCTCTGACCACCTGCAACAAACACACTCGATGTAACAGTGGTCACGTATATAGTATTATTAATTCAAAAGATTTTCCTTGTCCTTTTAAATTCAATTATATTTTATTGGATATATAAGCACAAAAATAGATTTTTATGTGCTCACTTTTTAGAGAAATAAGTCCTCTTCAAATTTTCTACCCGAAAGATTTGTGCTCTACGGTTTTAGAAGGCTTTTCAATGCTCTGTTTGTCTTGAAACCCTGCCTACCGTTGCATCGGCATTTAGAGTTTCAAAAATACAAGAGGAAAATCCACTCTCTTTCCACACCACTAAAAAGATAGCATCTAGTACTCGTGAACTTTGGAAATTTATGTGGACCATGCTGTGTACTCCATAAGGAGTCTTAATAAACGCCCAAACGGGATGATATTTGCCTGAACCTTTCACGGTCTTCAAGGATCTCATAGTTTTAAACCTTTTAAAAATCGAAAACTTCCCTCTCTTCGTGTAATTTTTTTTACAGAAAACGTAATTTATTACCAACTGCGTAAAATAAACGATATTTTGGTGCATTTCTACTATAAAATATACTTGAATTTATAAGGTAATTCACAGTACACAGAAAAAACGCATGGTACACGTGTTTTACAGACTGTGTTTGTTGTAGATGATCGAGGAGAGACAAAATCACAAACTGGTATTCCGGCATGACTGAACTACCTTTTGATTAGACTTTACGATAATCAATATTAAAACCTCACATAAGTAAGCGTTTCTAATTGAAAAAAAAATTCCAAGGTTGTATTAATATGCAAGTAGGTATGACAACTATGGGCTGCATTGTTGAACGAAGCAAAATTATGGATCATGCTGCGGTAGTCACCTCTGATGTTTACAGTTATGAAAACTTATCCCTATGTCAGTAACTCGTGCTCTTTCTCTAGCAAATCATTCAGTTGTGCAATACAGTCGGCGCTGATCGGAAGCCACTATTACATTGGGCCAGTAAAACAGAATGGTAAAAGGTCGCAGTAAGGGTGCAACTTACTCTAATATCGTACGCTTTTGTGTCTCCATCGTGAGATCGGCCTGCTGCTGTTGCTGCTGCTGTTGTTGCACGCTGGTCACCGTCGGAAGGCTAAAATGACAAGAGTATGCACTTTTAGTCCTCCTCCGTTCATGCTGATCTCGGTACTACAACCGACCATTGAAACCATCAAAGTTGGTGAGTTAGTTGCTATTTTGCCTTTCAAGCAGGAGACTTCTCAAAAACCGCAGAAAAACAGTAGATTGGTCGGGAGGACCAATGGCTGTGTGAGAGGACTCGATCTCAGTTGCGAAGATATACGAGGGCAAATATGCACCCATCCATATCTGCAGGAAGCTGTGATACCTCATATTACTCTACAATAAGGGGCAATCGTTAGCCCACTACTCCGTAACCTAACCTACGGACTTCGTCAGTTTTAACTTGGCGAAGAACTGTGGGTCCTTGGTTCAGCTAAAAAGCCTTCCAATCTCTTTATCAAAGTGGGTGAAATCCTAAGTCGTGCTGGCCTGGGTTTGTAAAGTGACTGTCTGATGAAGGTGCGTAAACTAGAATCTACCAGTTTCATTTATCTTCTGTGCTACTACTTCTCAATTGCTAATCACTCGCTGATCTTCAGCCGTCTGAACAGCCTTTAAAAATGCCCATTTGGGGTCATAAAATATATTGGATGTAAACATTTAGTGTTTTTATTGTGATAGTTCACCGTTGGAGTCTCGTAAGATCCACTACTTTGTAAGCATGCCTTACATGATAAGGAGGCTCGGGTACGTAAAACCGTAGGTTTGGAACTTTGTAAGCTATTGAAACTTATAAACTGGCAGGGCACGTTTAGATAGTATGGGTGGTAGAGAACATTTTTTCGCCTGAAACTGGTATAAGCGCCCTCGACCTGTGGCCTTGCGCTACCTTCCAAGGGATATACATTTCGGTATCCTATATTTAACTCTACTCCTCAATCCAACCCTATCTCCAGCAATGACCCCAACTCTAATCCTAACTTTTTGGCAATTTGGTACTAACTCACCTGTAATACGGAGTGTATTTATAACCATAACCTACCCACTTAAAAGGAAAAATGTTTTCACAAAAGAAAAACGGCCAGAACTTTCACAAACACATTTTAATCCGAGATTTTTTTAATCTAAAATAATTCTGCTTTCAAGAGCGGTTAAAAGTATAATTAAACAGCATCAAACAAGTGTTTTCGGTGGGGGTGCACGGAGGGGGTACGGCGAGTGCGAAGTGTTTCATGAGTGCGAATACCACAATCTCATCACTGATTATACGGCTTAATTATAAAACTTATTTTTCGTAAAATGGTGGGTCGGAGCGAGTACCTAGCCGCCGATACTATGGGTATTTTAGTTTGCCTAGAAAAATGTCAGTAATTCATGCGTGTTTTAAAACTGAACGTCTGCTCTAAAAGGTCCCCATCTATAGGATATGCGTTTTTCAAAAAAGAATCTTTTCAAGTTTATTTTTATTTCAAGAGAATGTCTCTTGCTCCAATATTTCAGCAACAACAAAAAACATGTGGGTCGATTATTATTCACCTGAGTGTAATCTGGTGGGTGAATTGTTATTCACCACAAGAAATGCCTTGCTGGCTGGCTCCAGCATTGTGCATTTTCCCGTGAAAAGCTACCAAACTTCACAATCAGACAATTTTCCACGCTATTGCGTATCATCACTAATTATTAATAACAATAAAAAGTCCACTTGATCAAACCTTATGGAGTTCATTTTTCCTGGGACAGTCAGGCGTGGATTTTCCCCTAGCGTAAGTCGAATTAATGGAGTCCGTATGTTTGGTTGAGCAAGAATAAGAAGGCAGACAAGTTTCGGGTATTGCTAATGTCGAATTTTAAGCAGTATGTATTGTCAAATAACCTTTCTTATAGGATGCCTACAAGTCTAACCAATACACTAATAGACAGGGAGTTCTTGCGGGATGTGGCCATACGCTTCTAATGTCCAAGCAGAGGTCCCCACGGGGGACGCATTAACCAATAATTGTGTTCGACCGTTGCAAGCGTTGTCGTCCACCAAAGGACTCACGGAATGGGTGCATCACCGGCAATTTGCGCGTGAATTAGTTTATAGAGAGACAGACCTGTACCGCATCTACTGCCCTCCCACTTCACTGATGCCCTTTGCCTCGACGGCAAGACATCCGGAAGTGAGCGTGGATGCAAAGGCCTAAAAATTCAAACGGTTCGTCTACGCGTACCACGCACGTACGCCACCGCATAAATAGCCGGTAGGGCTGAAAAACTATTTTTTCTCTGATAAAGGACTCGAGCATGACAGAAAAATGTGCATACCACCCACCCTTCTTCTCATCCTTGCTAAACACTTCAGAGGTGCAGATGGCGAGGTTCAATCTCAACAGCACACAGAAGTTAGATATTTAAGGTCTACAATGTTAATCGCTCAAGGTAACGTGACTGTTAGTTCACCCACCGAATGGGGGTTTGTATTATATTAATAAGCTGGCTCGGCGGAATGTGCCCTCAAAGTAAACAGAACGACGAATTATTTTGGCAGATTCTTAAACGTGCCGCTGGAAACCCGCGTCATGCGTAGGTAAAACCAAAAAGATGTTCGGTCTTCACTTAAAAAGGCATTTAACGTGCACTAAGCAAGGAATCTGTGTTTGCTCAAATACACACTGATCACAAACCTTGTAGTAAAAATTCTTATAGACCAGGCTCTGGTACCGGTATAGTTTTCTTGCATAAAATGTTTAAAAATTTGTGTTCATCAACATAACCTAATTGCTATACATAAGACAAGGGAAGGTCCACGATTTGACAATAGATTTTCATTATGAGATGAGGGCTAAAACGGAAAAAGACTACCGACAAAGACAAGGAAGACTGGAATGACCAGTTCTAGCTTAGTAGCCATCATCAGCCAGCCATACGGATCTCTGGAAGCCCGTACTCGCGTTCTGTTGGTTAGAAGTCGGCTGCTCTATCCACCCCGCCACGGGCTTGCTGCCCTATCATTTGTGGTCTGGTGTATTAAATATGGTAGCGGGCGCTGACCGAGCGCATTATGGAACCTACTAGTCACGTGGGGCCCTGGGGTGCGAGCTATAGCCTCATAGGCAGTCGCACAGAGACTGAAGGAGGCTATTGACAAAGCGGATGACGACTTATAAGCCAAAAATTCCCATTACAGTCTCCCTTGTCTTTGTCGGTAGTCTCCTTCTGAATGCATTTCTAGCCGCCGTGTGGTTTCCCGTAGTGGTAGGAATCGAGTCCAAGACACAGCAGGGCGAGCAGGTCCCGAAATGCGATTGGCGTACGTGCCGCTACCGCATATTCGAACTAAGTCAAAATAGTTAGCAGACGCGTACGGAAGGGAGAACCCAATGCAAAATAAAGTGGCAAGTAATTACATTTTGGTCTCGTCTTGTTGTGGACATCGTCGAAATCGACGGTCGAACTACCGGTCACGTCTTGTTAACCTTCTAAATTTTTGACACATTCTGTCTTATATTTGAATTACCCTTTCGTATCAACAGTCCGCATCTTCCTTGTCGAGATGGAGATTCACTTCCGTCATGGTCCGATTAATGTTCGTTCAAGAGCTCTTGTTGCATTCTTATTACTGAAATGGGTTCGTCATTGTACCCTTTCGGCTGATCCGCCAACGTTGCCCCCAAAAAATTGCCCCTTTCCTTACGGAACGACGGGGCAGTTTTCGCCCACCGCTAACGCGTTTTTGTAAGCACGGCAACTGTTGGGCAAAAGAAACACTGAAATAGCGTCCAGCTCTTGACCCCACCCCCGCCTCACCAGCAGCCTTGCCTCGGCCACCCACCTTATGCCACCCCTCACCCTCATAGCCAGATCATCAACAGATAAGCTGATGAAGAGGCTCGAGGAAAGCCCTGTCACCCGCCTATCACCCACCCCACTGACCCGCCTCGATCGCAGCAAACAATCCACGGCAGATGATCTGGCCGATGACGGACAGGAGCCACGGCGTGAGGATAACAACACCTCCGGCACGTGTCTGGCCCTCAATGCTACCGCTCGTCCACCCCTCCCCCGCACCCCGCCTCCCCCGCGGACGACACGTCTGGCTGCCTTTGTCGAGTGGACTCGCTTTCGCCACGAGTGACAATGTGTGTGTGATAGAGAGAAATTGTTAGGAGTACGGGCGCCGGGCGCCTCTTAGCTTACCTCGCTCGCCTCCCTGTTCCTCAACAAGGCTAGGAAGTTTTCGCTGGCATAAGTGGAGAAGGTCTTGTACTCTCAACGTCAGAATTGCGTGACAATGGATTCTGAGACTACTTCCTGCAGGCGAAAGCATCAAACGCCATTCTGACCTGTCAGGTTATCAATCAGCCCATCACCACACCTGTCGCCTTATCTGATAGCTTTGAATTACAAGAATAGTCAGTACAAATCCAAGGAGGGGATATAGAAACTGGCAGAATGGTGCAGGCAATGAAACTTGTTTGCTGCGCAATTAGCGACTGCTTGTAGCCGTCGTGTGCAAGGCCTGGGGAAGCACTGAGAGCGAAAATAGCGAAATCTTTTCTACAGCAAATATCAAGCACATTAGTTCGGTCCCTTCGGGGTTTAAGGTAGTTCCGCTAGCACCAAACTGCTGGCGGAGAGAATGAGGCATGACCACCACAACCACCACCACCACCACCCTGAAGCCAATGCTCGCTGCAATCGCTCCTTCTTAGTGTGACCTCTATGGCACTCCCACCTGGTTGGGATCCGAGCTACTCCTGGAGTTGAATCCTGGTCCATTATACGCGGACCAGACACGTGTCGGGTAGGCGTATACGTTCTGGGGGAGATTTTTCCCTTCGCCGGTCTTCTTGACGCTATCCTTACACCGGGCGCAAGTGAGTGAGGAATGAACGAGTGTGCTAGATGCTGCGTAAGTCTACCATCACAATAAACTACTTCGCAGCCAAATCGCTGTCTTTACGTCTGCCATGCTGGGGCGGTAGTGGCGAGCGTGCATGCTGTGGAGATTATCGGTAACGACGGTCGAACTGTCAGGGTCTACTCTAAAAAGAGTAAGGATGACTCGTATGGCCGCCTAATCAGGAAACTTGCATAGGAACCCCCACAATGCATGTGGCTTTGTGCCTAATTCTGGGGAACTTAAAGATTAAGGGCTAAATTTTGGGTTGGGTTTACTGGTAGGGTTGGGATTTAGATTTAGCGTAGGGTTAAGATTAAGATTAAGGTTGGAGTTTAGTTTTATATTAGCCACGGGAAATTAACCTTTCCCGAAATGTACCACAAGTTCAACTATGTTAAATGGGTGGGCATTCCTATTCCCAAGTCCTAACTAGGTTGCCATGCAAGGCATCGTTACCCATAAAAGTCATGTCCCGGCTAATTGACACATTATAAGCCAAGGGTAAGAATGACTTTTATGGCCACCTAAGCAAGACATGGGATGAGAAACGCTTCGCCCTGCGATACATTCCAGAAACGTTAAATATTCCCATGTCTAAACCCTCACATAAAACCGACCTTTAATCTTAATCTTGACACTAGTCTTAACATAGGAATAAACCCTTAATTTACCAAGAATTCAAAGCTAAAACTTCAACATACTTGACCCTAACCGTAAACCTAACCCTTACCTTGATCCTAAGCTTAATTTCTCCTGAAGTTGGCGCAAGGTCACAGACATTGCGATTGGTTTCTGTTCAATTCTCCTGTTTAGGCGGCTTTACAATTCATCCTTACCGTTTATATCCCCGGCAGGACATGAAAACAGGAACATTCTGTAATGCATATGACTTTGCTCTAAATTCCAGGGGAATTAGGGTTACGATTCAGTGTAGGCTTAAGCCCGGGATTAGGTCAGGGGAACATTTAAACTTCCTGGGTCAGACGAAGGGAACCCATCATCTTCCCGACAAAACTTCACATACTCTTGACCGTGGTGTCTACACCGATGCCCATGCAGTAGTGTTCCATCGGGTAACCTGCACCAGAGCATGCGTGCTCACGTGATTGCTATTTACTTCAACGATTGCATTTCGTTATCGACTTCGGAAAGGATATTTTTGACAATATATTCGTCGTATTCTTGTCCGTGAACTACAGTAGCTCAGTCGAAAATGATATATTTCAAAAAATGCTGAACTTAATTATTAACTTGGTGACAGACTACGTAATAAAGCCACAGAAAAAGAAAACGTGACAACTTTGTGCACCAACATAACGGAAATTTACTCCCACTGAAATGGTACGGAATCCAGCCAGAAGAACAGCCAAGTTTAAATACCCAACCGCTTCAGAACTTGGTAGGAAATGCACAGTTCGGAAATACGCACGTAAATTTGGAATTTGGGGCCATTGCAGTGTTCACGGGAAACAGCGCGGTCTGGGGTTTTATTTTCAAGCGGTCATTAGATTCCAGTTTAACCGCACTAGCGAGGTTAGACTACACGTTAGACGCTAAGTTCCCTCGGTTTTGAAGCAGAAGAACGTCCAGTTCACGGAAGGCTCTTCGACTTGAATCTTAATGATCCGTAGGACTTTTGTAACACAAACTCGTCGAAAAAGCAGCATGATAGGTGTAAGCTGCAGTTACCAGCAGACAGGCTTCTTTCATCGAAAGAAGGCGACGCATTCATTGGGGAACAGGGATCTATGAAATCCCCTGCGCAAGTAGCAATATGTGGAACGCTGTGATGCTATGTTAATCCCTGTCCTTGGACATATTTCTGCCTCCATGCATGATTCTGTGTTAGAAGAGATTAACCTAAACTAGAAAGTCTTACCAAAAGAGCGTTCTCCCGTTTTAAAAGCTCGTAACGCGCAAGTAGGGGGAATCGAGAACCAAAAAACTTCTACCCTGAGAAGATATACCCTATTTTTTCGATTATTTTTATGAAATCAACGAGTGGCATATGTTTACTGTTTTTGATTGGTTAACCTGGAGCTCTGTAATCGCTTCGATGCCTTGCAAGGCTGCATAGGCGTCCAGGTAACGCGTTTTCGCCTATTTTCTCGTGGTTAGGAGAAATTTTCTCCCGAGGTTCTATGGAATTTTACTGGCGGAGACAATTTCTACATTGGCCTATTTGGGAACTCCGGTAGACAACACATAATTGTCAGGAAGGGTTCAGATTGGGCACAGGATTGAGTCCTGTCACGATAAATGAGTAACCTCGGACATTACTGCATGATCCAGAGGTCGGGCGATCGAGGAACAGCCTGGGGCGTAACTACGAACAATAATAACCGTGATTCAGCTCCCCTTTCCTGTGTCAATTCACTTTCACCTTCAAGGTAAAAATCCTGAAACTTCAAGGAATGTTAATGGGACCCACTCACACACACACACACATGGCAGTAACGGGACTACGGGTTCATCTATTGTTCACATTCGATGGGGGCGGGGGTCTAATTGTCATTGCGAAGACATGTTGTTTTCGACAAGACCAAAGTCTGCTCGGCTGAGTTACAGGGCAATCGAGCAGACAGCCAGACAGGGCTCGTACCTCTTCCACATGTACAGTGATGGGAGATTAAGTGGATCAGATAGCATAGCATGTCTCTATTTGCGCACCTCTCGTACATTGGCCCATGCGTAGGGGGTGAATACTACCTGGGTACTAGCTCCTCGCACGTATGTTTTCAGGGCGATGCGTCAAACACCCTGGCAACGACGAAGTTACTGTTGCCCACCTCTCACGCCGCCTCGCCCGTTGTCGGAACCCGCCGTGACCTAAAGTGGGATTCATTAATATGGCAGGGGGGGGGGGGGGAGGTGTGCGGGTGACAATATGAGACTCCGAAGTCGGGCGGGATGGGGGTCAGGTCTGCTCAAACCTCTCATACAGTGTTGACTCCAGCCGTGGCCATATGGCGAGGTGGAGTGTGCGCGTGTGATGTACGCATGTCCGCTAGCTACCCTTCCCGTTCCCGCGTGCCAGCTAAGCAAATGGTCATAAATCATTTGTCACCAGTAAGAGCACATTTAAAACCACTGGTGAGCTGAATCTGCAGTGCGTAGGTGAACAATGTCAGCCGGTCAGAAAGAAAGGATGCCAGACCCGAAAAGGAGAAACGGAGAAAAGGAGAATGAAAAAGTCATTGCAAACGGTGCCGACGAGCTGGCCAGGTGACCAGATGGCCTATAGGCGCTCCCTGCTGCTTATGGGCTTCTGTGTATGGTGTACGTCAGTGGTTACATTTGTTGGACGAACTTATCACTACGGGGTCATGTGTGGCACGCGCAGATTGGCTGTTTAGATTTGTTAGTCACCGTATGCTCCACATAAGATTGGTACAGGGACGGTGACTTGCGCGTGGATTAGTTTTAAGTGATAGTAGCCTTGCGCTGCATCTACCGCAATCTCTCCTCCTCCACCACCTGACCACGGTGTTATGACAGAGTCAAGAAGACCGGAGGCGGGAGAAGGTACAGGTAGCTGGCGCAGCCGCTGCACCTAGGCACTAGCAGCCCCTGGGCGTGCCACCACACCCCCATGTTCGGCATTTGCCATGGGAGCGCAAACCAAATAACGCCTACTGTGCCCTGATCTGGCTCCCATGTTGGTCTAACGCATCTACCACGCGGCCCGTTTAGGGGGCGCACACACACACACACACGAGAGAGTTCGACCGTCATAGTCTGACGATGTCCACCGTATGCTCCATGGGAAAGTGGAGCAGGGACGGTGACTTGCGCGTGATTTAGTTTAAAGTGATAGTAGACTTGCGCTGCATCTACCGCACTCTCTCCTCCTCCCCCACCTGAGCCTGGTGTCAAGACAGAGTCAAGAAGACCGGAGGCGGGAGAGGACGCAGGTGGCTGGCGCGGCTGGGTCCCCTAAGTCCAAGCCGCCCCTAGGCGTGCCACCACACCTCCATGTTCGGCATTTGTTATGGGAGCGCAACCCGAATAACGCCTGCCGTGCCCTAATGTGGCCCCCGTGTTGGTCCAACGCATCTACCACGTGGCCCGTTTAGGGGGCACAACACACATACACACACACACACACGACAGTTCGACCGTCGATTTCGACGAGGTCCACCGTATGCTCCACACCAGGTGGTGCAGGGACGGTGACTTGCGCGTGAATTAGTTTAAAGTGATAGTAGCCTTGCGCTGCAGCTACCGCATTCTCTCCTCCTCCCCCACCTGAGCCCGGTGTCAAGACAGAGTCAAGAAGACCGGAGATGGGAGAGGGCGCAGGTGGCTGGCGCGGCCGGAGCCGCCCCTGGGCGTGCCACCACACCTGGCTCGGATCCCACGGTGTGGGAGTGCCATAAAGGCCACATTAAGAAGGAGCCATTGCAACCTGACTCTCAGTCCGCCAGTCAGCCACTCCACACAAAACACACATTGGGCTGGCCACGCGGTCCGAGTTATCCCGTCAGTTGGCAACCTTCCAAGCCACGGCTTTTAGCGCACCGTGATAGTTTCAAGCGCGTCAGATTGTTTATAGTGAGGAATATGCACTGAGCTGTCGACCTCACTCTCTCCCCACACACCCACAGTCAGACTACTGTCCGAGCCGGTCAGTTGCCTGATGTGGGAGTGGGCGCATTGGCTGACGGATCGGCGTACCCGTCTTCGCGCGCCACAGCACGACCTGGCCCCCATAACGCACACACCAGGATTCACAAACTCAGGGATATGGAGCAGCCATCGCCGTCTGACTCCCAGTCCACTGGTCAGCCACTCGACACACACAGCACATACACTGAGCCGACGGCGTGGTCTGGTGGAAGCGTCAGATTGGCAGATTTCCCAGCCACGGTTTCTAGGAAACCGTGATATACTCTGGTAAATGGTGATTGTGAGGGTGTAGTCGATGTATTGGTGTAGGTAGTGTGTGCTGATGCAGCTTAGCCTCCGGTGGTTTACCGGAGGTTGTCGTGGAGGTGCATGTGTCCTAAGAGGCCCATGCGGTGTGTAAATGTGCGGGAGCAAGGAGGTCAGTGAAGGCGGGCGCGTCGACTATATGTCGGAGCCCCAGGCACTGGTTCACCAGCCTCCGTGCGATGGATTCGCAGGTGACCGGCCAGGCCGATGCGTGAGTTGAAGTTGCGGGCGCAGTGTGGGCAGGAGAAATCGGTAGAGGCTGGGGCGATGTCATTCATGGTAGTGGGGGTGGCAGGGCGCTAAGAATGGCAGGAGCGGAGGGTGTGAATGGTGTATCGGTGTTGTCGGCATTGTGGTGAATTCCGCTGTCATGGATGCGCATGTGACCGAATAGGCCCATGCGATGAGTGAATGCGCGAGTACAGTGAGGGCAGTGGAGGCGACGATCTCTGCTGTGTGATGGTGTTCCAGGCACTGGCTCACCGGTCTCTGTACGATGTATTCGCAAGTGACCGACCAGGCCGATGCGTGAGGTGAATGTGCGGTCGCATTGAGTACAGCTTAGAGAGATTCCCCATCGCTGATGGTGGTTGTGGTGGTAGTAGTGAAGGCGAAGGCAATGGTGGTTGCGGTGGTGGGGGTAACAGGCGATGAGTAGATGGATGTGGTCTCTATGATGGTGGGAGTAATGGAATTGATGTCAGGAGTGAGGGTGGGGGAGTCAGAATGAGGGTTGGCAGAATTTGACGTAGAAATTGGAATTGTGGGATTGTTGGTGCATTGCGTCCGAAGATGTCCGACCAGGCCGATTCGCGCGCGGAAGATGCGTTGACAGCGCGGGCATGTTGGCAGGGCCTGGGCATTGGCGGTGTTGGTGCGGGGCGCTGGTGACTTTCGTGCCGCTCTTTGTCTTGGCGGCGGCGATCCGGTTGGCCTCGTAGATTGCTGAACCAGTCTTCACTGATCTTCTCCATGCCGGTCTATCCTGGGCGAGGTCTTCCCAGGTCGCCGAGTTGATTTGCAGTTGCTTCAGCGATTTCTTCAAAGTGTCCTTGTAGCGTCGTTTTTGACCCCCCTGCCGACGAGAACCCGTAGCGACATCTCCGTAGAAAAGTCGTTTGGGTAGTCGCTCGTCGTCCATTCTTACCAAGTGGCCGCTCCATCGCAGCTGCACTTGCCTCAGCATGGCATGGATGCTGAGGATTCCGGTCCGCTCCAGGACTTCCGTGTCCGGTATCCTGTCTTGCCATCTCAGCTTCAGTATTCTGCGGAGGCAGCTGAGATGAAAGTGATTCAGCTTCCTGGCTTGGTTCGAGTAGACGGTCCAGGTTTCCGCTCCGTAAAGGAGTGTCGACAAGACGACGGCCTTGTACATCTTCAGTTTGGTGTTCAGGTGAATACCGTGGCGATTCCACACGGAGGCCTGCAGCCGGCCGAAGGCCTGACTAGCTTTGGAAATCCGTTGGGCAACCTCGTCATCGATTCTCGTGTTGCGCGAAATCGTGCTTCCTAGATAAGCGAAGGTCTCCACGTTTTTGAGTTGAGCACCGTTGACATTGATTCGAGGAGCATTGTATTCCGCGCTGGGTGGCGGCTGGTGCATGACAACCGTTTTGGCTGTACTGATTGTTAATCCAAAATCGGCGCAGCCTTCGGCGAAGAGGTCCATGCTCCTTTGCATGTCCTCCTCCGTCACGGTGTTAAGGGCGCAGTCGTCCGCGAAGAGCAAGTCATGGACTGTAGTCGTAGACACGCGCGTTGGAGCCTGCATACGCCGACTGTTGAGAAGGCGCCCGTCAGTTCTGTAGGCGATGCGAATACCAGGCTGCTCATCACGGTAGGCGTCCATCAGCATAGCCGAGAACATGAGACTGAAGAGGGTGGGGGCCAGTACGCAGCCCTGCTTTACTCCGTTGGTCACTGCGAATGCTTCGGATACCGTCCCGTTGTCAGTGACGCGCGCCGTCATCCCGTCATGAAGCTGACGCACCATGTGCGTGAACCGCTCAGGACAACCAAATTTCTGCATGACTTTCCACAGTCCGTCACGATTCACCGTGTCAAAGGCTTTCGTTAGATCCACGAAGGTAGTGTAAAGGTGAGTTCGCATCTCCTGACACTTCTCTTGTAGCTGGCGGGCGGCGAAGATCATATCGGTTGTCCCGCGGTGTCGGCGGAAGCCACATTGGCTTTCCGGGAGCAGGCCCTGCTCTAGATGACCGTTAAGACGATTGAGAAGGATACGGGCGAAGATCTTCCCGGCGATGTTGAGCAACGAGATGCCTCTGTGATTATCACAGAGTTGCCGGTTCCCCTTCCGTTTGTAGAGATGGACGATGGTCGCGTCTTTGAAATCCTGAGGAACTTGTCCTTGGCGCCACATCTCCTGGAAGAGTGTTGTGAGTTCTGCCATCAGCCGGGGCCCACCGTGCTTGTAGACTTCCGGTGGGATTGCGTCGGATCCCGGTGCTTTACCGCTGGAAATCTGCTGCACGGCCCGGATGGTTTCTGGTAGGGAAGGCGGCAGATCCAGGTCATTGTTCGTGTCCACTTGAGGGAGCCGGTCAATGGCAGCATCGGAGATGGCTGATGAGCAATTATGACACTTCTGAAGTGCTCGGCCCAGCGCTTCAGAATTTGCGATTTCTCTGTCAGCAGTGTTGTCCCATCAGAGCTGAGCAGCGGTGCGGACCCCTTGATACACGGGCCGTAGATGGCCTTGATGGCTTTGAAAAAGTTTTTCATTTCATTGCGGTCCGCATACCCCTGGATTTCTTCAGCCTTTCGGATCATCCAGGCATCCTGCATCTCCCGCAGCCGTTGTTGTACAAGGCGCCGGCATCTGAAAAAGGCTGCTTTGGTGGCGTCAGTCCGAAGGTCCATGTAGGCTTTGTGTAGTCTATTCTTCTCCGCGAGTAAGTTGCTGATGTCGGCGTCATTGTCGTCAAACCAGTCCTGGTGTCGACGGTGTGCGCGTCCGAGTACATCGAGGGCGGTGGACTGGATGACATTTCGCAGTTGACACCATCGTGTCTCCACGGTATCGTTATCATCTGGAGCATGCAGGTCCTCCAGTTTCTCGGTTATTTGGTTGCTGAAATCAAAACAGTGAGCAGGCAAATTTAATAAAAGAGTATTTAACTTACATGGCGGCCTCTTACCTTGGGGCCTTCGTCGGGTTGCAGTCGGAGCCTCATCTGGGAGATGACGAGGCGGTGATCTGTCCAACCATCGGCATCGCGGATCGCCTTGGTTACCAGCACGTCCTGTCGATCTCGCCTCCGGACGAGAACATAGTCCAGCAGATGCCAGCGCCGCGACCGAGGGTGCATCCACGTGGCCTTCTCCCGCGTCGGAAGGCGGAAGAAGGTGTTGGACAGCAGGAGACGGTGTTCCGCACACGTGCGCAGAAGAAGGAGGCCGTTAGCGTTGCAGCTACCCAGACCGTGGGGACCCAGCACTCCCTGCCAGGCAGCGTGGTCCGTCCCGACGCGGGCATTGAAGTCACCAAGGACAATTAACTTGTCCTCTTTCGGCACAGTCGCCAGCAAGGCGTGCAGGTCCTCGTAGAATTGGTCCTTCGCCGCATCAGAGCTCGTCATTGGGGGAGCGTAGGCGCTGATGATGGTGGCGAACTGGTCTCCCCGAAGAGGCAGGCGGAGGCTCATCAGGCGATCATTGATACCCTGCGGCAGACAGGGCAGACGTCCCACGATGTCGTTACGGATGGCAAAGGCAACACCAGCGTCGCGTCGCTCTGCCTTTGGCCGGCCGCTCCAGAAGAAGGTGTAGTTGGCCCCCACCTCCAGCTGACCCTGCTCAGAGAATCGGGTCTCGCTGAGAGCAGCAATGTCCACCTTGTAGCGCGCCAGTTCCCGAGCGACTAGCGCCGTCCGCCGTTCCGGCCGGTTGCTCCTAGGATTGTCTAAAAGGGAACGACATTCCAGGCTGCTAGTGTGAGTGGACTCACCCGAGCAGCCTGGAGAGTATGGCGAGGGGGATGAGGACGGGGGTATTGTTGTTTGTTTGAGTTTTACGACCGCGTAGTTTGCGATCTGCGAGCCGCGGCCGGCTGCAGAAGACGTGAGAACCAGCATTTTTTTAGGGCACATTTTCAGCCCCTTCCTCCGCGAGGAGGCAAGCAGTGCTATCCCTAAATAGGGCTGCTCGGACATCCCAGACGGCTGCCGAACTCCACTATGGGTCACGGTTTTGGTTTAGTGGAAGAACGACCCGAGTTAGTTTGGGCCGCCTACGGGGTTGCTGTCGCCCCCACCGTAGGACTTTTTGAGAGGGGGAGAGATGGGAAGTTCGGGAGTCAGACATACCGGGTGTGGAGGCACACACAACACCGGAGACCCTCACCTGGTTTAGCCCGCCGGTCGTGACGGTTGCCCGGGGTGTGGCCGCTGGGAAGAACCCAACTTCGAGGAGCCACAGGTGAGAGTTGGGTACCAGTTAGAGGCGGCCACAGGAGCATTCACCACCTGTATGAGACAAATGGAGCGACCAAATGCAAGCTGTGTGGTGCTGCCCCTAACTAGTACCCCTACACCCCCACACACACACACACGACAGTTCGACCGTCGATTTCGACGAGGTCCACCGTATGCTCCACACCAGGTGGTGCAGGGACGGTGACTTGCGCGTGAATTAGTTTTAAGTGATAGTAGCCTTGCGCTGCAGCTACCGCACTCTCTCCTCCTCCCCCACCTGAGCCCGGTGTCAAGACAGAGTCAAGAAGACCGGAGATGGGAGAGGGCGCAGGTGGCTGGCGCGGCCGGAGCCGCCCCTGGGCGTGCCACCACACCTGGCTCGGATCCCACGGAGTGGGAGTGCCATAAAGGCCACATTAAGAAGGAGCCATTGCAACCTGACTCTCAGTCCGCCAGTCAGCCACTCCACACAAAACACACATTGGGCTGACCACGCGGTCCGAGTTATCCCGTCAGTTGGCAACCTTCCAAGCCACGGCTTTTAGCGCACCGTGATAGTTTCAAGCGCGTCAGATTGTTTATAGTGAGGAATATGCACTGAGCTGTCGACTCACTTTCCCCACCCCCACAGTCAGACTACTGTCCGAGCCGGTCAGTTGCCTGATGTGGGAGTGGGCGCATTGGCTGACGGATCGGCGTACCCGTCTTCGCGCGCCACAGCACGACCTGGCCCCCCATAACGCACACACCAGGATTCACAAACTCAGGGATATGGAGCAGCCATCGCCGTCTGACTCCCAGTCCACTGGTCAGCCACTCGACACACACAGCACATACACTGAGCCGACGGCGTGGTCTGGTGGAAGCGTCAGATTGGCAGATCTTCAGCCACGGTTTCTAGGAAACCGTGATATACTCTGGTAAATGGTGATTGTGAGGGTGTAGTCGATGTATTGGTGTAGGTAGTGTGTGCTGATGTAGCTTAGCCTCCGGTGGTTTACCTGAGGTTGTCGTGGAGGTGCATGTGTCCTAAGAGGCCCATGCGGTGTGTAAATGTGCGGGAGCAAGGAGGGTCAGTGAAGGCGGGCGCGTCGACGAAAGCCTTTGACACGGTGAATCGTGACGGACTGTGGAAAGCCATGCAGAAATTTGGTTGTCCTGAGCGGTTCACGCACATGGTGCGTCAGCTTCATGACGGGATGACGGCGCGTCACCGACAACGGACGGTATCCGAAGCATTCGCAGTGACCAACGGAGTGAAGCAGGGCTGCGTTCTGGCCCCCACCCTCTTCAGTCTCATGTTCTCGGCTATGCTGATGGACGCCCTACCGTGATGAGCAGCCTGGTATCCGCATCGCCTACAGAACTGACGGGCACCTTCTCAACAGTCGGCGTATGCAGGCTCCAACGCGCGTGTCTACGACTACAGTCCATGACTTGCTCTTCGCGGACGACTGCGCCCTTAACACCGTGACGGAGGAGGACATGCAAAGGAGCATGGACTCTCGCCGAAGGCTGCGCCGATTTCGGATTAACAATCAGTACAGCCAAAACGGTTGTCATGCACCAGCCGCCACCCAGCGCGGGAATACAATGTCCTCGAATCAATGTCAACGGTGCTCAACTCAAAAACGTGGAGACCTTCGCTTATCTAGGAAGCACGATTTCGCGCAACACGAGAATCGATGACGAGGTTGCCCAACGGATTTCCAAAGCTAGTCAGGCCTTCGGCCGGCTGCAGGCCTCCGTGTGGAATCGCCACGGTATTCACCTGAACACCAAACTGAAGATGTACAAAGCCGTCGTCTTGTCGACACTCCTTTACGGAGCGGAAACCTGGACCGTCTACTCGAACCAAGCCAGGAAGCTGAATCACTTTCATCTCAGCTGCCTCCGCAGAATACTGAAGCTGAGATGGCAAGACAGGATCCCGGACACGGAAGTCCTGGAGCGGACCGGAATCCTCAGCATCCATGCCATGCTGAGGCAGTGCAGCTGCGATGGAGCGGCCACTTGGTAAGAATGGACGACGAGCGACTACCCAAACGACTTTTTCTACGGAGATGTCGCTACGGGTTCTCGTCGGCAGGGGGTCAAAAACGACGCTACAAGGACACTTTGAAGAAATCGCTGAAGCAACTGCAAATCAACTCGGCGACCTGGGAAGACCTCGCCCAGGATAGACCGGCATGGAGAAGATCAGTGAAGACTGGTTCAGCAATCTACGAGGCCAACCGGATCGCCGCCGCCAAGGCCAAAAGAGCGGCACGAAAGTCACCAGCGCCCCGGACCAACACCGCCAATGCCCAGGCTCCCTGCCAACATGCCCGCGCTGTCAACGCATCTTCCGCGCGCGAATCGGCCTGGTCGGACATCTTCGGACGCAATGCACCAACAATCCCACAATTCCAATTTCTACGTCAAATTCTGCCAACCCTCATTCTGACTCCTCACCCCTCACTCCTGACATCAATTCCATTACTCCCACCATCATAGAGACCACATCCATCTACTCATCGCCTGTTACCCCCACCACCGCAACCACCATTGCCTTCGCCTTCACTTCTACCACCACAACCACCATCAGCGATCGGGGAATCTCTCCTAAGCTGTACTCAATGCGACCGCACATTCACCTCACGCATCGGCCTGGTCGGTCACTTGCGAATACATCGTACAGAGACCGGTGAGCCAGTGCCTGGAACACCATCACACAGCAGAGATCGTCGCCTCCACTGCCCTCACTGTACTCGCGCATTCACTCATCGCATGGGCCTATTCGGTCACATGCGCATCCATGACAGCGGAATACACCACAATGCCGACAACACCGATACACCATGCGCACCCTCCGCTCCTGCCATTCTTAGCGCCCCTGACACCCCCACTACCATGAATGACATCGCCCCAGCCTCCACCGATTTCTCCTGCCAACAATGCACCCGCAACTTCAACTCACGCATCGGCCTGGTCGGTCACCTGCGAATCCATCGCACGGAGGTTGGTAAACCAGTGCCTGGGGCTCCGGCATACAGTCGACGCGCCCGCCTTCACTGACCTCCTTGCTCCCGCACATTTACACACCGCATGGACACACACACACACACACACACACACACACACACACACACACACACACACACACACACACACACACACACGACGATGACACACGACAGTTCGACCGTCGATTTCGACGAGGTCCACCGTATGCTCCACACCAGGTGGTGCAGGGACGGTGACTTGCGCGTGAATTAGTTTAAAGTGATAGTAGCCTTGCGCTGCAGCTACCGCACTCTCTCCTCCTCCCCCACCTGAGCCCGGTGTCAAGACAGAGTCAAGAAGACCGGAGATGGGAGAGGGCGCAGGTGGCTGGCGCGGCCGGAGCCGCCCCTGGGCGTGCCACCACACCTGGCTCGGATCCCACGGTGTGGGAGTGCCATAAAGGCCACATTAAGAAGGAGCCATTGCAACCTGACTCTCAGTCCGCCAGTCAGCCACTCCACAAAACACACATTGGGCTGGCCACGCGGTCCGAGTTATCCCGTCAGTTGGCAACCTTCCAAGCCACGGCTTTTTAGCGCACCATGATAGTTTCAAGCGCGTCAGATTGTTTATAGTGAGGAATATGCACTGAGCTGTCGACCTCACTCTCTCCCCCACCCCCACAGTCAGACTACTGTCCGAGCCGGTCAGTTGCCTGATGTGGGAGTGGGCGAAGCTGACGGATCGGCGTACCCGTCTTCGCGCGCCACAGCACGACCTGGCCCCCATAACGCACACACCAGGATTCACAAACTCAGGGATATGGAGCACACACACACACAACACACACACACACACACACACACACAACACACACACACACACACACACACACACACACACACACACATATATATATATATATACATATATACATATATAAGTCAAACAAGTGCGTATCACTCACTGATGTGGTTTAGAGGGAACTCTTGACAACCACACTAAGGACTAACATTTTCGACCGGTAAATTCAAACATGCGTACGTTTACGCACAGAAAGGAGGCAGAGAGTGAGGATGACCACAGAACATCCAGCAGCAGCACAATCAGTCTGAAGAGCTCAAACCTGCCACGATGCACTGAAGGTTGTGGCCCGGAGAGCTACGAGCTTATGAGATCATTCGGTGCTTCTCCGAACTGATGAGAGTCAGGCTGCAATTACTTGTCCTTACTGTGGCCTTCTTGACCCCCTCACACATTTGAGGTCCCAGACATTCGTTCAGAGGCCTGAAATGCGTATTCCGGTCACTTAGCTTTGTCTGTCATGGTTTCTGTGCCCGCACCTGACTGCCATGACAAGGGTGCGATAAATACTGCGAAATTCCGCTTGACTATAAACTAATTAGGACACAATTCACCGCCACGAGCTCGCTCCGTGGGGCACACAGGGGACATTATCGCTAAGGCTGGTCACGCTGCCACGTCAAGCGGATATTTGCTCATGCTGGTATTTCAATCGGTTCCTTTTCACTCATGATGAAATACAACCAATCAATATCCACATACAAATCACAACTGTGTTTATGTGCTCATTCCCTCATCTTTTGACAAACTCCTCCTCATCATCATCACTCTCCATTCCCCCTCTTATGCTTATTCTTCTTCTTCTTCTTATCCTCATAATCGGCCGTAGCAGTAGCAGCCACAGCCATGCAGGCAGGCGCGGTGCGTTTGGTGAAACCAAAAGTCTTTTTTCTGCTGCCGTTTCCGGCCGAACAGGGCGCTTTTGTGAGCTAGTGGTTGGTGGGATCCGTGGGCGTGCGCGCTGGCGGTGCGGTCGAGAAGTGTCAATCATATTTACCCCGACGGCAGTGCGCCAGTTCCTCTCCCTGGGGTAGGGGGGGGGGGGGGGGCGTGGGCGATTGCTAGGCTCGTGTGGTAGGGTGGAGTGGATCGGCAGAGTTACTGGAGGACACGGGTGATAGAGTTAACGAGAGAGAGAGAGAGAAAGAGCGATGATGGTGGGATTATGACCGACTAACCTCCCCTAGCAGCGCTACGGGCAGCGCTATTTGTTCGCAGTGTGCGTGCGCGCGCGCCTGCGTGGGTGTGGGCGACGAGTTCACCGCGTAGTCTGCCCGCGCAAACACTTGAGACAAATCTCGGGAGTTCTAAACGGAAGTCCTGGACTAGCCCTCTTTCTCTCTCAGGTGGTCACTAAACCTCAGCTCTCTCGTTACTCCGATGAACGCAAGCCGCTGCAACGCAGCGGCGTGTCATAGAGAGAGAGAGAGAGAGTTATTCACCACCATTCATGATCCTCCGTAGACTATTCCATCTCCCGTAGGCCTGATACCCAATAAAAACACCTGAAGCTACAGCGCTGCAAACCCGATAGCTCAAACGGTATATGCGGTTGACCCATAGGACCCGCCCCGGAACGACCACCCCATGATGTGTCCGGTGTTTGCTTTCTGTCCGGTATCTTAAACCGTACACTGGCGCAGTAGCTCATTTCCTCCGGGTATTCCTTGTTTATAGAAGTGCCACACAAAACCTCGCCTGACCGACTGGCTGCTTGTCTGCTAGCAGTCAATTATTAATTCTGCTTATTTCCGTGCTGATGCCTATCAATTGCCATTAAAAGAAATATCAACCGTACTGAGGTCTAATGGAACAGGTAGAAGGCGTTTACACATGCAACTACTCCGACTCTAGATGCGGTGATTAAGGAAATAGATACGGCGATATCTGGAGGAGAGCACATAGTCATCAGGCGTTCCGCCTACATCTGGACTCCACGCCTTCATGTTGTTCCTCCTGTACGCACAATGTCTCATGCAGCGCCGGTGATGAGGGCAGACATTTTCCTATGGTGACCTACAGGAAAAATTGAGTGAGATGAAGTTGACTTACGGTGCAGCTAGCTCACCCCCTTTTTTCCAGACACACAATGTGCTCCAACAGTAAGTAAGTTATATACTTCAGTGGTGCTTCCAGATCCAACCGACGTAAGAGGTGTCATATAGACCGCACCGTCATTTCAGAGGAAGACTGTGGCGGGAACCGTCCAAACCAAGATTGCTGGTAGGTCGTGGTTGGTTAAAAACACATTTTCTTGCCTGTAGTGAGTAGCTTAAGAACCGGATCTGATTTGAATAGACATCAACAGCCCCTTCCATTTCGCATAAGCCGGTGAATTGTCGAAGTCAACCTCAACTATGAACTGGGGTCGAATTGGAGGTGCCACGAGGGCCAATTTAAAAAGAAGCCTCTGTAATCTGACCCGCTGCCCAAGGAACATAGTTATTCTGTCAAATGGCAGCCTTCCAGACCAGGAATATGAGCGCGTCCGAATAACTGGAATGGTGGTTGCATCCATTTGCCACAAGGAGCGATGCCTCTGCGCCAGCCTCACTACCACAATCCTTTCTTGGCCTGCCCCGAGCCGTTACCCTCGCCCCCACCCCCACTCCCCAAAATTTTACGCAGGGCATGGTGGTGAAAGGTTCGTACGAGTGAGGCCTTACCAAAATCTCGTTGGCCATTCCATTTCCCGATCAGTTATATGGCCCATTCCTGTAGCCTGTTAGCGATACAGGAAAAAATGCGAATTCCAGGGGGAGAAGCAAATTCCAGGAGAATTCCAGGAGAAGAAGCAAATGCGGGCACTGGAACAAGAACTTAATTTTCCTGACGTTTTGAATTCACGTTCGAACCCATCATCTGAGAAAGCATCAGATAGCATGATCTTTAAGAGAACAAACGGTTTCCTACCCAGTACTGTTTATACTTTGTGGGGTTGATTTCTGAAGAAGTTTATACGGTAAAACAAACATATCCCGTAAATATGGTCTTCTGGCTTCCTACCTACATTAAACCACACCGTCTATTCCTTTAAAAGACTCCATCCGTAAAACTCCTTTTCGCATCATTCCTGTTTTTAGATTGTCTCGTTGAATCTAATCGACATTCGTCACAAACAAATCGGGTTTTAACTCAGAGTTCGCCGTGGCCTGGACTTTGGGTACGGGTATTCATCAGTGAAAAATGTGTCAGAAATGTTAATTTAAGTTTATCCTGGCTTTGTTGGCTAGACTTCTAGATCTTTTCCAGCCCTCAGACCGGATTGGGAGACCAATTTTAATGAATCAGAGATGATGGATAAACCCTTCGTGAAGCGAGTGTTCTAAACCCCTTGATAATGACAAGTATGCGTGAACCATCTGGCTCTGTCTCGCTGGTGTGCCAGCTGGAAATCCTAGTAAAGCAGATTGGCTTAGAAGGCACGTGATTACAGCGAACTATCCGCTATACATCAGGCACTGAGGGACTAGATGAAATAGCTCACTAATTACTGGACTGTTCAAAGGACTTTTATAATGCGGATGGGTGCGCAAAGTAGAAGCGGGTTCCATGTGACAGCATATTAATGCAGGTCACGGAATCGAGCTTCGGGTTGGACACCACCCGGGGTAGGGTTTGACTGACTGATGACAGGTAATGAGACAAAAATCCAGTTTCCCTTTTCATTGTCGTCATTGCTCACCTGCCCATACTACTACTACTACTACTACTACTACTACTACTACTACTACTACTACTACTACTACTACTACTACTACTACTACTACTACTACTACTACTACTACTACTACTACTACTACTACTAATACTACTACTACTACTGCTACTAATACTACTACTACTACTACTACTACTACTACTAATACTACTTATACTAATACTAATACTACTAGCCGTTATGTGGCTGCTGGCGGGGCTCGAGAGTGTTTCCCAAGACAGGACAGAATAAATGAATTGGGTAAGCGATCGATGGGCGTTCGTCAACGAACCCTATAACCTCCTGAATCGTACCAGTAATTGGAGCAGGCTGCCTGACAATACAGAATGAAAATTTGCTATTTATGTCTCAGATGAGGTTCCGTTCTCTCCGGGCTGGCAGGCTGACATTGGTGGGTGTTATGCCTGGGATCCCACCAACACCCTTCTCCATGTAAGGCTTGTAACAACATGTTTGTATGCCTCGGTGTCAGTCCGACCACCTTCTGGTTTTGGCCCGAACGGACTGAGTGATGTGAGCAGTGAGGGTGATATGTGAAGTCAGAAAACGGACTAGAAACAAGGCCGCCCCGAGGGAGGAATGGGGACAGAAGCCAGGGACTTAAGAATATTCTGACCCAAATGCTGGAGACCGAGAAATCCACAGCCTTCGAAGTTGGTTCCGCTCGGCTGGAGTCTCAAAACGCACGCGCACACACACACACACACACGCGTGCGCGCGCGCAAAAACCTAACCAAACCAGCTTCTTTTTTGTTTGTCTGTCGTCTGGGGGAAAACACACCCAACAGAAAGCATGACAATAGAACCCCTGTGTGTGTGCGCGTGTGGATCGTTCTATTACGAAGTGGTGGCCTACTTTGGAGTTTTTTGTGCTCTAATAGGTTGCACTAGGCGAGCGTCGAATGAGGTCCTAAGTAAAAATGAGAAGTCTGCAATGCCATATTAAAAAAATATTATCTGGCAGAGTTGACACATTGGTGTAACTGATAGCGTTCTAAACGTGTGCGCGCAGACCGTTTCTGGTAGAGAGGGACGCGGTGAGGTAGCGCGATGAACCTTTGCACAGGGAGATTGAGTTCATTTATGGAACTTGTACCGTCAACAAAAATAATTGCTGCACGACTGTGTCCAATGCGATCCTCCAAGCTCGCATTTAGCCCTCTCTGGACTGTTGCGTCGCAAAGCGCAGGAATACGGAGGTTTTCACGGAGACGAGGTTAGTTAGCCGCCCCTCGCTTACGATAAGACCAGGTCGGTTTACACGGCCGCTAGAGCATCATGAGGCCCAAAGACCCGCTACCAATGATAGAACAATATATATATATATATAACGTAACAACTTGGGGAATATGATGATAATATGGAAATGGCAAAGACAAGGGAAATCGGAGTGGCCATTTCTGGCTCATTAGCCGTCATCAGCCATTCATACCAAATCCCAGGCGTAGATCATCCAAGTTTCGAACCCGTGACCTTTGGTCATTGAGTGTAACACTACCATTGAGCCATGAGCCCGTTGTTTTATTGGTTTTTAATCGGAAATATGAATTCTGATAGTGCATTGCTCACAGATCTGGCTAAGGAACCGACAAAACAACGGGCCCACGGCTCAATGTTAGAGTGTTACACTCCATAACCAAAGGTCGCGGATTCGAATCTTGGGTGATCCACAGCTGGGATTTGTTATGACTGGCTGATGACGGGTAATAAGCCAGCAAATGGATTTTATGCGAATATAATCATTTTAGAGCACCGGGGTAAGTTTTGACTCAAGATGCCATAGACAAAACAAGGGAAACCAAAATCACTATTTCTGGTTAATCTAACGCCCCATGACCTAACCCCCTGTTGAGTAGAAAGTTTGGCGGAGGGCTCAGTAAGCAAATAGTCTGGTGTCTTCTCGCCCTAAGTCTACGGCATGTCTGACTGACAACGGCAAATAAGTGGTTAATAATCATTTCAAGGTCCCCGGCTTGTTCAGTCTCTTATGCGGATTATTGACCACTTATCGTGGTGCGACCGCTTGCAAGTGCGCTAGAGCGCAGTTTCCAGGCAAACCAGGATTAAAATTGTTTATTTTCCCCACGTGATACAGATGACCTCGCAATAGATTCCAGATAGGACAAATCTTACCCTGTACCAACTCTAAACGTAACATTAACCCTAAATGAAATCCGAACCCTAATTTCCATATGATGTAGTGTAAAGCCGCCTGGCAATTCCTGTCCCTATGTCCTGCCCAGACCGGAATCCTCCGGTATTCGATTTTATCCTCACGAAAGATCGATATGCAGAAGAGCATCAGTGCTGCTGCAGAAGAGCAGCAGTGCTGCGCAAATGTTAACAGCGCATTTAAGGGTCTACTAACGAGTACCAGGACCTCCTGTTTAAATCCCGGTAAATTAACAAACGCGAAACACTCTGAAAGTGTTGTTGGAGGCACCTTTCTAGACAGAATGGGTGACTGTAGCATTGAGGCGGCCGACTCAAGTCTCAGAATACAAATGTTTTTGTCGGTCCTCATCACAGCTCGCACAATTATCGGAGGAGAGTTGGGAAGAACAGACATATCAACAAGAGCATTCTCCCTGAACCCTATCTTCGCTGGGTTTCGTCGTTATCCGCGGAAACGGTCGCTCCGACAGCTTATTCACCATATTAATTACCTTGAGATAAAGTGCTCCAGCCAAAGTTTGGCCAAATATCCTGAAACTGGGGCAGTTGAAAGTATGTTCAAGCAGGAAAATATAACGAGGTAACTTTAACTGCCAACATAATCAGGGCTTTGACGCTAGTGATTTGATTCGAAATGTAATCCTTCATGTGTATGGTTATACGGACAAGGTTAAGCGAGGCAGGATTTAGTAGGAAATGTTCAATTAAGGGGTGTGTACGTTAATATGGGATGACGGTCTTGGGGGTCGGTTCGGCTAGTACAGTTCTCGCAGGCATCATGAGCTGCATTTACCGATGGCGTTAAAGGTTGTCGTGTTCACGTGATACAATGCGGTCTGGGTTGATTTCAAACGGAGTGGTCATGGTTCGGGATAAGCGAGAGTTAAAAAATTATCCAAAAAATTGCCCAAAAAATTGTCCAAAAATTGTCCAAAAATCAGCGACAGAAGCGGAGGTGCGAGTGACCATTCGTATTCTACCGAACGGCTTTTCAGGACCCATATCTGTCATGAACTGTAAAGTACACTCGCACCTCATGTCCGTGAGAAGCGACGCATTCCAGAACACCGCTCCACGCGTCCGAGCTAGCAATTACTAAGCTGATAAGACAGTCCGATCGTCGTAGTCCGACGATGTCCGCCATATGCTCCACAGCAGTGTTGTGCAGGGACGGTGAATTACACCGGATTATAGTGAGAACAGACTTTCATAGCATCCACTTCACTCTCTCTCTCTCTCTCTTCCACTCTCCCTACCTGAGCCTGGTGCATGGATGCGGGACTGTACTGATATGCAATGACCACGTCGTAGAAACTCTAGGAATGAGGGGTATTCAAAAATAGATATGTACAGTCCATATTGCGGAATCCGCTGCCTGTGAGATCCCTAGATTCCTGGGGCAAAGTTTTGCTTCTTCGTTTGCTAACGTGGTTCACGCGACTTCTCCGTTAGACGCTGTGAGGTGATCATGCTACCGCAATACTTCTGCTGGAGACAACCAAGGCTGAGTAGACCATTGTCCATGCCCTCAACTTCGCTGTCGATTAGCGAGATTAACTTTATCTTTTTTCTGCATCGGTGAGGGGAATAACCGAATCGGGCCGGAAGACGCATTGGCGCAATCGGGTGCTTGGCAACTGATGTGGCTGTAGAGTTCAGATGACACACAGTAAATGAGACCGTGAAATCAGAAACCCGGCCCGAGTATTCAGTCTGCACTGGGTCAAACAGACATCAACAACGAATAGCCGTTGCTTTTTCTTACACTGCGATACAACTGGAGAGTCTCTCAGATTAACAGAATTGCCCAAACATTATGCAGTGATCCAGATGCCTGTGCGGAAACCGAATCTGCGCGTAGGCATATGACTCGTGCCTGGCAAATTTTTCCCAGTCCTGAGCCGATCACAGCGCATCGCACTCAAACAGACTGGTGCTAGAAGCGACCTGACGAGTTCCACGAAGCCTCTCAGAATAAAAAGAAGATGTGATCGCTAGAACACGAATTTTATCAACCCGAAGATCCGGATTCTAATTTGAAGCCATCATCAATGAGAAACCCAAAAGTCAGCTCAATAAACTTCTGGTTCCAGCGATCGCATCTTCTTCTTCTTTTCATCATGTGGCTGTTTGCCCAGACAATCCAAACCAGTCATTACAAAGATGCGCCCTCCGCGATCTCCAATACAATCTGCTAGCAAGGGTGGTAGGTATTAGTACATTGAAGTAGTTGCATGAAATTAATACTCAACCAAATCCTTATAAGTTAGTGACAAACTCCCTTCCCTGATTGGCTGTGTTGACAACGTGAACGGCGGTCTCCTCACTGAAAACTGGACCAAAGCTGAATGCCTTCCCATCCTTCAGAGTCAGATAGTCGCCGAACCTCACGCTCTATCGTCTTGAAGAAAAAGGGTGCGTTCTTCTAACATCTGCAATGCGTCGTTGGACCATTACCACCCCGCTCCCCTATAAGCATCACTGAGTGCGTACCGAGGCCGTGTAATAAAAGGGCGACCGACGAAGAAGCATTCAGCAAAAAAAGAGTATCAAGCTTTGTCCACAATCCGACGCGCCGACACCAAGAATGAGGGACCAAGTATAAGAGTGAACTAAGTCCTTAATGACGATCCCGATTTTAGAAGCTTTGCTTATGCACTGTATCTCCCCCACGCGTGGAAAATCCGACATAATTGTTCAATGCTGTTTACATTAAAGAATACATTTCTAAACTGTTTATTTTCTACAAACTCTAGAATTGCTTAGTTAATGAACCTGGCCCGTATGATCATACGTGATCGTGATGAAATCTTGTAGCATATCATTCAAAGTAAATCCCTAGTATGGTTCCGTCGAAATCTACCACAGTTTCACTTTCTGCAGCTCTATGGCCTGTAGAAAAGTCTGCTTGTAAGTTGTCAAAATGAGCAAGTTATCGGTTTCTTTTACCGATGGAAATGAGTATCTTCTGAGACAGAAAACAGGTTATTTGAATAGCCGAAGCTGTTTCTTCCTCTTTGCTTGCTTAGTCGATCGTTTAAAAAATAGAGACAAGGCTGAAAATGCAACCACCTATTCCCCCAGTCTGGGATCAACACGAAGCCGCGCTGTACATCGCGAAGGTGTCAGCCCTGACCACAATTTTAACTTCATTGTTCAGTGCTCTTCATAATGCCCGCGACAACGATACCAGCCTAACCAAACGCCGATAACACCACTCCATACTAACGTGCACATTTCTAAACTGTGCATTTCCTACTTACCCTCTGAATCGTTTCAGTTTTGGACCTTGTCCGTATACCCATACGTTAATGTACAATAAGCCCTCAAACATTTTGAAGGTTACGTTCGGATACCCCCACCCCCCCACGACGAAGTACAACTTTCCGCGAGGCTCGAACCCACGACCTGTTAATCAGAAGTCTAACGCCATTCTGTCAGATCTAACATTCCGGAACACAAAAGACAGGACTAGGGGTCCGTGGCTTAATGTTAGACCATAACACTCGGGTTCGAATCATAGGTCATCCAAAGGTGGTTTTTGCATAGGACTGGTGTAAAGTGGCCGAGTGGGCCTCTCAGTCTCGCTTGTTAGTACTCCTTATTGCATATACTACTGACCGATGGGTCACTGCCTACGATAATTCTAGATGGAGCCCTAAAGCACCATGCGACAAGCATGCCAGGCAACCTGCCTGTCAGCTGGCGATCTTCAGTTGAAATGCTTCTGTTGCAGTTGTCAAAGAGGATGCAGCCACACGTGGTTGACTGAAGGTAATCAAGGTAGGCGAAAAGGCAACCCCTTCCACGGAAATTAAGTAAGCGGAGCATATGCTCCGCACATTTAAACTCGGTCTGTTGGTGTAGAACGCTCCCTCCCCTCGCAGGGAATTGGACACGAGAATAGGTGTTACCCATGGTACAGGCGACCTTGTGTTACATTTCAAGGGGCATTTACTCCTGTGTCCTAACCCTACCCGACCCCACCCCTTGGAATCTAACGCGCGGTCACCTGCAATACGGAGACACCTACTGTCGTGTCCTAACGGAATTGTTGTTGGCCACTAAAGTAAATAAGCGTTCGATCACGCAAAAAACGAGCGTGTAGTGAGAAGAAGGCGGCTGGATCACTTGAGCAGAAATCGGGACTGGCCAGGCCTTTTGCATGCACGATCGGACTCATCATCAGAAAGGGCAATAGAGGACGACATTCATAGGTGTTGCAGTATTTATAGCAAAACTCTCTAAAGCAACAGGCCCGCAGTCAGTTCAGATGGTTGTGTCTGCCGTGATGATTTCTTCAAAACCTATATCCGAGTCATCAATTGCCAACATAAATTAAATCATGACAATCGGCTGTTGGTGTGATAACCACTAAATCATTTTTTCACCGATATTGTTATGGAAGTAGTGGCAGATTACCAATGCCAACATGTCGGTTTTAGTAAGCTGCCACTACTACTACTGCTAATACTACTTCTACTACTACTACTACTACTACTACTACTACTACTACTACTACTACTACTACTACTACTGCTACTGCTACTGCTGCTAATAATAATAATAATAGTAATGCTGCTACTGCTACTAATGCTGCTATTGCTGCTAATGCTATTGCTAATGCTACTGCTATCTACTAATGCTAATGCTAATGCTACTGCTGACTAATGCTAATGCTGCTACTACTAGCTGCTGCTGCTAATGCTACTGCTGTTACGCTGCTAATGCTGCTGCTGCTGCTGTTACTAGCTGATGCTACTACTGCTGCTGCTGCTGTTACTAATACTGCTACTGCTAATGCTGCTGTTACTGCTGATGCTACTACTACTACTACTACTATTACTGCTAATACTAATACTACTACTACTAGCCGCTGTGTGGCTGCTGGCGGGGCTCGAGAGGTAGCCTCAAGGCATAGCTGAACGAGTGAGTTATGTTAGCCATCAGTGAGCGTTCATCAACGAATGCATGTCAATATTCCCGATGTAAACCGGCAAACAACTAGCCCGTGGCTCGATGGTAAGAGGTTTGGACTTCGGATAAACGGGTCGCGGGTTCAAGGGGTTTCGCGGGTTCGGGTGGGGCACCACCGGGTTTTTGGTATGACTGGCTGACGACTGCTAATAAGCTAGAAATGACCACTGTGCGGTTGCAGGCCCCAAGGTAGATCGGAACGAGTGAGTTCCGTTAATCATCGGTGAGAATTCATCAACGACTGGAGGTATTGCTCACGCTCGTACTCCCCATGGCCAATTAACCTGCTCAACCAACGCCGAGGGTGGGGGAGGGAGAGGTCAGTGCGCGCGTTGAGGGACTGCTAGTCGTTGGACCATAATTTGAGTAGTTCGCGATTCACACGGTCGTCGCTTCCAGCGAGAATTTTCGACTTTGTGGAGCTTCAAGGTGTAGTCGGGTTCCATCTATGGAGCATCTGCATCGCATACACACCGAAACCTCTGCGCCTACGCTATTTTCATCTGTCGCCACTTTTATTTCAGGATGAATTAGGGTGCACCTGTGAACCACTGGGAAAATAAGATTCCCATTCCAGTGATCGAGTTTCCTTTTTCCTTGAACTCATCTTCTCGTTTTTATCTTTTGAGTCTTATCTCCAGTCCAATCGCCAACATCCAAAGAGATAGGCGCTGAGAAAGAAAAGCGTTCGGACACTCGAATACCTAAGTGGCCTAAGGCTAAATTCGTAGAGCGCCTATTCCTGTGTCCCAACCCTAATTCAAGACAAACTGTAGCCCTAACCTTAGCTTAACTCTAACCTCCGATCCCAGATGGAATTTGGCGTACGGATACCTGCAGTACGGGAGCTACCAATCCCCGTGGTCTATCAACGAAGCTGGTGTTGACATTTACACTACTACTCCTACCAGTGCTACGATTATTGCTATTATTAATACTCCTCTGAAAGATAGACTGTTTGCGTAAACGTGAAAACACAAATGTTCTGCCTTAAGGCGTCAGTATTAGTCATGTATGGACAAATCCTTGGGCTTCTGACCTCTGCAGAATGTCGACCCTGGAAGCAGTTATTTACGGCCGGGGGTCTGTCCGGTGTGAGCATTTTCGTCCCCAGCGAAGGTTAACTTGGCCGCACTCTATATAAGTTTACATGACAGTGCATGTTTCTCGTGGAGAATGTAGGGCTGTTTGGGTTGACAATTTACCCGGCAACGAAAGCCTCACATATGCACGCAAACACACTAGTGTAGGTCTGGTGGCAGCGCCTATCCACTGGCTGTCTCAGCTGGCGTCCTGCAGAATCATAGCCTGCTGAGGAGCCTGATTACGATCAACACTGGTCGTCTGTCAATCACACACACACGTACGCCGCCCTTCTGCAGGACAGTTAACGAGGCCGAAATACGTAAGCGCCTCCGTTTCGCCACGACCTAGGCAGGCCGTAGCGAATGCCGACCGGAGGTAATTGCCTCCAATTGGTTGTCGATGCAAGAAAACACAGACTGTTGGCCTCACAAACCCCAGATGGGGGGATAAGAGGGGGGGATAAGAGGGGGGATAAGAGGGGGATAAGGGAGGGGGATAAGAGGGGAGAATTCGTGTCGCAGACAGGTACTTAATAGACCCGGACGAGTCACCGTATGCGTAAGTGCAGCGAAGACTTACACCACGGAGACTTCTCCTACTTTGGCTTCGCAACGAGCTTCTTGAGCCCATCAAGTGGAAAGCAAACAGTTACTAGGGTTTCCCTCGGCGAATGCAATGAGACTGATTTCATGTAGGTATGGATTGCAACCAGCAAACTAATAAAACTCCGGTTCCAGCGATCGAGCTACCACCACTTTGTCAGAAACACTGGAAATGCAGGATGCGAAAATAGACGAAACAATGCTTTTCCAGCTTCTGATTACTATGTGTTCGGAGCAGTGGTAGGAAAACAGCCGGTTCGGAAAATTTCAAAACCGTCAGGTATGAAGATCATTATAAAAGTTAGTTAGGCTCACAAAGTCCTTAAATCCCTCGCTCCCCACTCCCACATGAGCAAGCTGCGCTTGACAAAAGACAACAAATGACAAGGGGAATAAAAGAACTAGGAGTATTACCCGCAAGCGTGGTTATTTAATGATGGACCGAACTCAAATGACATCAAAGGTGTAGGGCGGAAAGCCGTAATATCTGCTCTGAGGTTCAAAGAGATTCTTTAAAGCCGCCTCAAAATTCAGATGTACATCCTTTAACTCCTGGATAAAAAGACCGCAGAAACAGTTGACCAGCAATAAACAACAGATTGACCGATAATTATTAATTCGATGCCACTAACTGGTGGATTATTTTGCCTCCTTTAGTTGCCCTAGGAATAAAATACGTTCAGCTAAGTGGATATTAAGTTGACAACTTATAGTTGAGTGTAACGATGTTAAAATGTGTTTTCGTATCAAGGACGTAAATGCTCACCAAACTTCAATATGCCAGAGGCAAAAACTCAATTAAAAATCAAACAGGAACTCGAGTGATCTAGGGATCACCTGCGCTTCTTTCAATGCTTCCTTTTATTTGAAACACGAGCCTCCAAGTTGAGTTTGGTGATCTTTGCTATGATCTTTGGACATGCCGTTAACTCAAAGTATGCATCAAGACTCATGAACTATGCACTCTGACAGGAACCAACCTCTGTAAGTCCTGCGTCATGAGATTCTTATTCGTGTCCTGGAGGGGTGTCTGCGTGGTGGTTGAGTCCTTACCGATGCCGGAGGAGAAAAACCCAGTGCCGTAGGCGACTGACTGATGACTGTGGTTCCTAATGCTGGCTGCTTGGGCAGGCTTTTGATTGTTGGCTGATGAAGAACCCAGATGACAACTCATTACCAGCCAGCCTGCTTCGAATTGGCCTGCTAAAGTGCAGATCGGTGAGGGGTGAGATACCGCCAACGAAAAGCACGCAGTAGGCTCCCTGTCACTAACAACGCATTGACAACAAAGACAAGTTTTGTTTCTTACTCCCTCTGTGACTGGGCTGAGAAGAGACACAATCCGCAAGTGGACATGCAAGCCCAATCAGACACAGGCTGAGAGAACAAAGTAGAGATCCGATCCCGAGCGTTCGCGTGTTCAGTTAAGAAATACTGAAGTGATAATGTGGGGCAGGGTGTGATGCCAATAGACTGACCGCAAGGCCAAGAACAACGAGAAGGAGAAGAAGAAGAAGAGAAAACCTGCGCGTTTTTTGTAACACACGCAGTGCATGCGAATGTCAATCATGAGCGCGTGCAGAGAGGAGGAGGAGAAAATGCAGTGCGCACGCACACACTCACCAGGGGGCGACAACTCTGCCCCAGCTGCTGATTGGCTCTTGGGGTCAGAGGGTTATCGACCGAGCGAGGAATACCTCAAAGTTGATTGGTAGGCTGATGGGTGATAGGCTTACGAGGTGAGAAAGCATGGGCATAGGTAGGCGACGCGCACCAATCAGATATCTAGTGGCCAAAGTGGCATACGCCGCAGCCGTCGCACACTTCCATGGGTGGTATTTGAGTAATCACGGGGACGCAACAGGCCTATCCCTGCCACCGAAACCGTTGCGGTGATTCCGGGACCCGGTTCGGCTGTCGGGTTGAACGGAGCTGCAAATTCCTGACCATGTTTAGTGACTGAGGTCAATGGATGAGAAATTACGGTTGTGCGTACGAGATAATGGAGGAGTTTTCTCCATGGAGTCGATAGATTTTCTGTTCCAATATTTATTGGAATGGCGTTAAACACGGATCATGCTGACGGGAACACATTTAAATCTATCCAGGCATCTGAAGACAATGATTTTTAAGGGGCAGAAATCAGGGTGCAAGCGGGAACCTGTCGCGTTCAGCGTCTGGTTAATTTAAAACCCAAAGATGGCTCCACATAAAAAATTTGCAACGTCAGATAAATAGCCGAATCAAGATGAATGTCTTGCCCATCTTGGAAAAATGCTCCTTACGCAGCTCCACCTTATTTGCTGGAGAGCATGCAATCAGAGTTCGATTCATTTGATAGATACGAAAACCTTTGTGGCTGAACCAATCTAGAGGCGCTAATAGAAAGAGGGTTGACGTTCAATTTTCTTTTGACAGTCAGTGACCGAGCTCATGAATTGCTGGTCAAAATTCTAAAAGTGGGGTTACACTCTAAAGTGCCATGAGGACTAATAAAGGAGATTTCAGACGGCTTTTTTGATGTGCAATCAGCATTTATTTCCTATAACGGAACAGCACTAAATATCATTTGAATGCGTGCGAAAACGATGGAAAGGAGCTGAAAATGTGAGGATTTCTTAAAAATTATACTTTCTTTTACGTTGATTTATTTTTGTTTAAAACGGGTACATCAGCAGCACCAGCAGGCAAAAAATAAACTTTTCCTCTAAAACTGCATAAGAATAAAGCAAAATAGTACCCCTGACGTTTTTTTTTTTTCAAAAGTTGCTGAACTGAGGTGTTCAGAGAATGTTTTGTCAATCATATGTACAACTTTTATCTTGTAAGTATTTGAGGACATTTGAACTGTCGTTATTGCTGATGTTCGCCGCGAGCCCCACAGGAGGGTGGGCGCAGGGATAATGACTTGCGTTGCATCTGATGCATCCTCTCCTTCCTCACCCTCCTGGGTTCAGCTTCCTGATATAGTCAAGAAGACCGGAGCCGGGATCGCGGACAATGACCGACAGAGCTAAAGTGCGTGTCTACACGTGCCACACACGCCCTGGCCCCCACAAAACATACCAAGTGAGATGGGTTGTTCAGGTCTCGCATGCCCTATTGCCATAGGGGCCTAATAGATCTTGGTAAAGGGGCGCTCATTGATTGGGTTACGGGACCTGCTCACTCCATTGGGCCTTGAGCCTCAGTTCAAAGTCCTCGTAGACGGTCGCACAGCGATGGGTAATATATACGGAGCTGATGGTGCCGCGTTGTCTACCCATCGTCAGCCAATTCCAGGCTTGGGTAAGGTGGTGGCGGCGGGTACACGGCAATTTTATCGCAGTCACTAGCTGCTAGCCCAGAGACGCGTTATTCTGATATCTCTGTTGCTTTATGATGAACCTGCAAAGAATTCGGCCTCTAAGACTGTTTCCTTAGGCTCATTTGTCTGCTGTCCTTGTGTATGAATCCCAGATGTGAACACTGAACTAATAATTTCGTAACTAGTTAGGGCAGGATTTTTAAAGTCAGCGTCACAAATTCAAAGTCTGTTTAAGTACCGCTGTGCCCATTATATGAACAAGTAGTACTACTAGTAGTATACAATTTAAGACAGTGGCTCCACCATACTCTTAGTACAAACATTAATTAAAATCCCAGACAAATGATTAATCCACAAATATCCCGGAAAATTAACTCGAAGTCCGCCTGAATTACTTCACAAGTTTCTAACATAGCATACATACCTGGAGTTCATGCAGCGGAAGTCTTACAGAGGACGCCGGGGAGAGTCGTGGAGGGTAAGCAGGGGAGAGACAGTGTGAGACAGATGTATCACCTAGCATCGGTTGTGCAAAATTATAATATGAATAGTACTGGCATTTTTACTTTCCTCGCAATGGGTTGCTTATAACAGTCTAGTGCCTTCCAATCCGACGTTGACAAATAGCAGAATAACATGGCCGAAGCCACTGAGTTTGTCACAAACGAAAGACAAAGGAGACTGGAATGGCCATTTACAACATTTATAGTCGTATCAACGGGACGAGTGAGTTCTGTAACCGATCAGTGAGCACCTACTTACCACATTGATAAATGTTTCAGAGTCTATTCTACTATCTACTTGGTGGATTCTAGATTGATTGCTTAGGAAATCCGGCTTGGACAGTCATCTTGCTGTATCAGAATTGGTGGATTTCATACGTTGCAGTAGGCTGGGCGGGTAACTTGACCCAATTGGGCTTTAAGTCACGGCTCCCGGTGGGGCCTCGTAGCTCAGTTGGTTAGAGTGTTGGCTGTACTAAAGCCTTCCCCTTGCTGGCTTGGGTTCGCATCCCACCAAAGTTACCGAGTTTTTCACAAGTGATTCAAACGAAAAACAAAGGAAACTGGAATAGCCATTTACGACTTCTTAGCCGTCATCGATGGGACGAGTGAGTGCCTACTTACCACATTGATACATATTTCAGGGTCTACTCTAAAAATTCCTGTTCTGTAAAAGTAGCTCAAAGTAAGCCCCGACAAGACATGGATGCGCCCGTAAGGCATGTTACTTTGCACTAAATTTGAGGGATAGTAGAGTTGCGGATTAGTTTAGGAAAGTCAGCGTTAAAGGTTATGCCAATGTCAGAAATATTTAACCTTCCTGGCATTTAGCGCAAGGCCACATGTGGTCCTATTTTTGTGATATGCTGGAGGAAGAATTGGTGGGGGGGGGAGAGGAGGGTAGGAGGAATATGAGCAATGCCAAACGAGCGGAGTACCTGGCTTTCATCACGTTTAATCCTCTTAAAAACTCGATTCTCCTTTAATCTAAGTGGCAAACGTGGAAATGTAAGTGTTGTTGACACCATCTGCTGTAAGAAGAACGGCAGTGACTATCGGGTGATGAGTTCGAATTAATACCGGAGGAAGTGGGATATTTAAACACTGCAAACAGTCTGTTTGCTAGGTATTTAGGGTAATGATGGGTTGGGTATGGCTGGCTGATGACGGCTACTAAGCCAGAAATTGCCATTCCAGTCTTATTTTGTCGGACTTGTCATTTTGGATTGTTTTAGGGTTCCGAAAATTCCCATTAAAAATTCAAAGAGACATTTTGGCGATCATACATTTGCCATCGATATAATCTTCTAATTACTTTAAATTTATATTGCTATGCAAATATGGGCAAGTAGAAAAAATCATGCTGTTGCTAGGGTTGGAGAAGGCATGTGGAAAAAAACTAACCGCAATTTTGTTCCCCCCAATCCTAGCAGTAGCAGGACTTGTTTTCTATTAGACCTCATTTTTTACTTACTTACATAGCAATATAAATGTAATGGACTGAGGAGAATTTATCGAAAGCAATCATATGCTCACCAAACTGTCGTTGATATTTTGGATTCCTGTTCGAGTCCTTCAACGAGAACAGAAAAAAAATTAAACAAATTCCATTTGCACGTCTGACAGTTGATGGGGTTTGACCGGAACATCTCGGATTCTCTGATGATTGGTCAGACGAAGATGAAAAACCTTCTTCAGGAAAACTTACCATACACCTGACTGTGTTTTTTACACCTATATCCGCGCAGTTATATTCCATCTAAGAAGACTGGATCCCAACTCTACAAAGCGGTCCCGGCACGTGGTTACTACTTAAGTCCACTGGTTAGATGTCACCATTTGGTTAGCGACCTCGGAACGGGTACGTTCGACAATATGTTCATGACATTAGTTTTAGTGGACTCCAGTAGCTCGGCCGAAGTTCAGCTCTCTAACCCGAAAATGAGATATTTGAATTTTTAAATTCCAGGCTTTTGATTAACAAATTCGTTCTATTTTCAAAATACCTCACGATATGGAACTACTTTTATGAACAAATGGACACATGAAGTTTGAAGTGGGTAAGGATGTCTTATGTGGACGACCTAATCAAGACAGGGGAATAGGACCGCGCCGCCAACTTAACATAGGTGGCCGTGCGATAAATTTCGGAAAGGTTAACAATTCCCGTGGCATAACCCTACCATTAACATAAAACTAAACTTTAACCCTTATCTTAACCCAAGTCCTACGCTAAATCTAAACCCTACAGTTACTACGACCCCAAGTTTTAACCCTTAACATACTCTGACCCCAACCCTAAGTCTGACCTTAAGCCTAATCCTAAAACTTAGCTTTTACCCTCATCCTAATCCTACACCTAAGTTCCCTGGAATTGGGCGCAGTCACATGCATTGCGGGCGGTTCCCTGAAATGATTTGTTTTCAGGAGACATGGTTGAATTGTGATATAGGTTTCCAAATAATTACTCCTCCGTCCTGTTGCTTTCGAAATGGCAGAAAATGTCCACTGTGCAGCAGATGTGGAGACGTAGTTATTTTTGCCAAGCAGAACTGGTGTGGAAACGTTCGCTCCTTATCATCCTAAGTTGAGGATCTTGTAGGCGTTATCGCTGTTTTATGCAATCCCGTTTCTTAACTAATGTTAAAGGTGTTATAGTTGTCAGTAGGGTAGGGGTGCTTTGTATGACCTCCTAAACAGTACACTTGAATATGACACGCCCCGCCCGCTTAAAACAGGTAAATATGCTCGTGCCTTAACGCTAACACTATCCCGAACCATATTACGGCCATAGACGTGCAGTAGCATAGCGACGGCATCCTATAAATACTGTAACTCCCTGTGTACGAATTACCCGTATCTGATACTGTCTCTGATGATGGGTTCGAGTTGGAATCCGAAACGTTAGGCTAATAAATCTCTTATCCCAGCGATCGCATCTAATTCTTCTCACTAACCATAACATTAAGCTGCACCCTTGAACTTAACCCTAGCCCTACCCTAAACCTAAGTCTACAGTTAACACGATAATACCCTTAAGCCTTAGTGCAATCATGACCTTGACTCGAACTCTGAAATTTATCTCAAATTGAAACCTAACCCAAAATTTAGCCCTAATCCTCACCTTACTCCTAAACATAATTTATTCAGAATTTAGCGCAAAACCACATGTATTCTGGACGGTGGCCATACAAGGCTTGCTTACCGTTAGTACGTATAATCCATCTTCTACCTGCGAATGTGCTTAAGTTCGGTTTTTTTCGACTTTCCTTCGCAAAAACCTGGGAGCATCTTATTCTCTTATGCGGTGATTTTAACCGTGTGAACCTAGGCCGCCTTACACTTTTAGGCCTTGAAAATCTTGTACTGAGGTCCCCCTTGGTCACATTCTAATCAACCGCCCTAAGTTCTTTCGTATTAAAAACAGAGCTCCAAAGTATGATTCAAAGGATTCCGTGTTGTTTGGCCTTCGAAACCTCTATTGAACCTCTAAGCGCACACTGTTACCCAAATCCGAGCAGTTAATTAAGATTTACCTCGTACATGAATTTCTAAACTATTTGCTGTCATCTTGAAACTGTTATTGTCCGACCTAGCGGAATTTCTTGCTCACTTGCAAAATTTTGAGAGCATAAAATAAAGCCCTCTACAGACTAGGCCTACTCGATAGTCTAAGGGATGGAAACATGATAATGAAAGGCGAGATTTCTTGACTGAACTTACTGTTAGTCAGTTCTAGCCTCTAGCCAGTTGTAGGAATCTTGAAGGTCTCACTGGTCAACTAAGCATGCTGGCACATGTGGACACAAAATTAGACTCATTAAATGAGAATTTTTCTTTTACTCCCAATGACCCCAAATCTTCCCTCGAAGGAAATTTCACGCTAATCGTGTGTCTTTTCTCCTGCAGTAGAGGAAAATCTGCAAAAACTCCGTCCATCAGCAGCTGCCGGACCGGATAGTGTCTCGCCATTTCCCCCCGGCCCCCAACCTTCTCAAATGGCAAGTGCTCTAAAACATCGAATCAAGATGTCCTTTATGGGATCGACGATACTTGACACCTGGTGTATAGTACGAAACACTCCAATCCCTAAATAACATACTTCTGTCTGTCAAATTACATGCTCCTCCGCATTGCTGAAGCTCGATAAAAAAAGTTGTCTTAGATGCCATTATGCCATTCAGACCCCGCTGCAATTTCCAGATAAATTCAGGCGTAGTACCTTGGACGCTGTTGCTCATCTGGTCTATTCTGCTCTAAGAGAGCTGGATGAAGGTTGCCAAGCGTGCGCATGCGCATTTCTTGACCAGTCCTCTGCATTTTATACTGTTCCACAATGCCTCCTTCTAAGCACGGCGTTTACACGCGGCTCTCCTTACTGAATTGTCGCTTGGTACTCATTTCGTCCAATCTGGCAAGCGGATATCTAATGTTCTTCCTAAGAACTGCGGAGTCCTTGAAAGTTCCATATTATATTCGCTTACCCCTTCCCACTTCCCACCGATGCCGTGAGATCGTCAAATGACTGACTGAGGAAATAACTGTTGGCCCCCTCCTCCCCCTATTAGAACTCGGATTCAGTTCCAGTTTTGAAGGGACGGCCTGTATAGTCGGTGGAAAATTGCTTTTAATTTTGCAATTAAGAACCCTTCCACTGTGCTTTTCGACTGCGCTTAATAGTGAATTCCTTTTCAAAAAATCCGTAAGTGGGTGCATTAAGTTCTTCGGTTACGGGCATATCCTAATCTGGAGCTTTCTAGACGCCTGCATTCTCTCTCTCTCTCTCTCTCTCTCTCTCTCTCTCTCTCTCTCTCTCTCTCTCTCTCATCCTTTATTTTTCTCCAGTTTTTTTAAGCTGTTTCGCTTTAAAAATAGGTGCTCGTTTTAAAACTTGTCCTCCGAATGCTCTCTTCTACTGCCGGTGGTTCTTATATCCTTTTAGTCAAAACAACGAGTTGATACGAGAAAACAATGAAATTTCACAATGGGTAAGCGATTCATTGATCGAATTTTCGATGATGTTGTCCATCCCCTCATCTCTGGCCGCGAAGTCTTCCCACCCCATGTGCCGTGGCTTCCAACATATCTCTGGCCGTAGATTGTCACGTCAGCCTTCCGTATTACCACTGACACGCTATCTTCACTCTAAAGGGACCGAAATACAAAAAACTGAAAGTCGAACGACTCCAATAATAATTGAATATTTTTATACAAACCCATTTACTCTCTCATAGTCTGGTAATTTGTATTCTGGCCCCGGAAATAGAAGAAAGTTTTTGGTGGAAAATTTTGGAATTTCACTTTCAAAATAAAGCGCATTGCCATCTCTTTCTCAGCGTATGTCATAAAGCTGCAAAAACATAAATATAAACATATTGGAAAATGTACTCTTTTAACAGGGCACAAAATGTAAGTATAGTGACAGGTGGTTATACTGGAAAGGTTTAGCAACTAAACACTTACGAATTAAAAAAGGTACGCTTCCATATTTTATAACGGTAGGTTATGTACAGCACCAATAAAACCAGGAAACCCCAGGCTCCTGTTATACAGGACTGGTGGTAATAGAGGTTTTAAGGGTGGGGCATTACAGCGGGTAATATACGGTGTATATGGTCGTTGCAAAAGTGTATGTGTTATTATTTCTGCTCTTTGAAATTACTATGTCGATAGTGCGCATCTGTTATAAAGGCTCCAATAGCGTATAGCGGCCTGAAAGCCCTGGGATGACTTCATTGCCGGTTTCTCCCACAAAGACTAAGGTAGAATCCTGTCGCTTTGACATCAGTGTAAAAAAAGGATCTGGCGTGAAGCATTCACAATTTGCAAACTTTTCCATCTTCGAGCCTAAAGCAAAACACGAACCTGGGGTTTCTGACTTTCTTGGTGCTGTACATGACCTGCAGTAGATGACCTAACTAACGCAAAGTCATGTCGAATTTTTGGGGAGTAGTTTGGCGTACATTTGCTCTTGATATTTTGGTTTGTTGAGTAGATTTGAGATGCAGACAGCCTTCTGCTAAGAAATACTGCGTGTTGAATATTGAAGGAAAACAGGCAGGAATTCGGCGAAATCGGACGTTACCAGATCTTCAAGAAATTTTTCGATTCTACTTAATATCACAGAACACAACTCAATGTTTCTGTGCGTTGTGATGTAAAAGAACATTAATATAAGAAAAATACGTTTCCAATAAATCCCCAGTTTAACCGAAAAATCTGATCTTAAGTCAATGAAATTAAGTTGAAGGGAAATTGGAAAAATCGCATTGTTTTCCGAAAAAACAAGGAACGAATTCAACTTTAAAGATTTTTTTGTAACTTTCTGACGATTTTGACCATAAAACAGTAATAAATTTGCTGGACTGTATTTTGTTTAACTACACTGAGAATTGGGACCTCAAACAAAATACCTACATGATAATGAGGATATGGATGTCCATAAAACCTATGTTACATTTGAAAAATGTGGCAAGATACTTTTGTATAATATGGTTTCCGCTAATGCGTAGTTTACAAACGCAATGGGCAGAAGAATAGTATTTTTCGCAAAATTGTAGTACATTAGATGGCCTATCTCATGGAGTATGTGATCGAAATTTGAGTGAGTAGTTTAGCTTACATTTATTCTTGTTATTTCGGATTGTTGTATGGAGTTGAGGATCATAAAGCGTTTTAAGAGAGAACATTACGGGTCCAGTCTTATTTATTGAAGGAAAACTGTCAAGATTTAGGCAAAAGCGGAGGTTGCTGGAAATCCCAGAAAGTTTCCATTCAATTTCCTATGACAGCAATGTCCATCGATTTTGTCCATTTTGCTATAGAAGCACATACATATAAGTAGGAAGGATTTCAAATAAATCCCTTTTGAAACCGGAAAATGTGATCTTAATTTAAGGAAAATCAGGTGAATGCAAGTGTAAGAAATTGATTTTTTTTTCAAAAACCAAGCAAAGCTTTAGGAATTAGTTTGTGCAAATCGCTGACGTTTTTTGCCATAAAACGCAGGAATAAACATGTTTACCGGTATTTTTCTTTTACTACAGTGAAATTGAATACCTGTAACAAAATACTGACAAGATACTGTGGAGATGGACTATAGAAACACCAAATTGTAAGTATGTGATAGGATACTTTTTTGCATAAAATATTATCCGGTAATCCAGAATTTACAAGCACAATGGACCGAAAATGATCAGCTTTGCAAAATCGTAGTATATATTCGAGTACTCTGTTGTTTATTTTCAGTCTTAGAAGGGCACATTATAGTAAAAAAAATTGGCAAATGATGCTTCAGTATACAGAAAAAAGTGAGTTCTTTCATTTTCAGCAGAAAATGTATTTTAATGGAAGTCACAAAACCGATAAATACCTTCCACATTTTCACTTTGACCAAACCTTCGAACGAGGTTAAGTCCGTATGTATTAGTTATTGAAGAATATAATTAACGCGGTTTTGAAACGGATAACTTATTATAAAAACTTTTTTTAAAATTGATCTTCGGCATATTACTCAACGGCTTTTTTTGTGGGCGTTTAATTTTTCTCGGCAATTAATTTTTCATGTTTGGGTGAATCCAAAAATATGATGCAAGCGGCCGGCTCCCTTAGAAGGATTATCCAAAAGCTCAATACTCCAGCAAATGCTTTTCAGAACTATTTTATTTTGAAGGTTTTAATAAACACAAAGAACAGGATCTAAATTTATTGCCAATCAATTTAAAAGAGTGAAAATTGTGAAATATTCACCGCTATTTCAAGGACGATCTGAAACTAATTGAAATCCAATATCAAAAATATCAGTTATAAAGTTGGCGAAAGGATATTTCTCTTAATGTCCAAAAAATGATATGCTTACGCTATCACATGACAATTCTTTTTAGATTTATAAGTTGCATTTATAGCAATTTTTCTCGTTCTCCGATTTTGCCGCTTTTTAAAAAGATAGTATTTCTCAGCACATTAATATTGCTTTTAAATTTGCTTAAGGTTTTTAATTAATATTTCATGCGTTACTGTCAGTTTGCAAGTGGTTATCCGTCTTTCGTAAATTTCGGCAATTTGCATGAGTTGAATTTTCTACTACATATATCCGGCCAAACCAAAAGTCACAACCGCAGTAAATGCTTCTAAGAAAATACTTATTTTGAAGGTTTTGATAACCAGATAGAACAGCATCTGAATTTATGGTCAATCGCTTGAAAACACTGAAAATCATGAAATATCCACTGGTATTTCACGAACGATCTGAAGACAAACCAAAAATACATAGGGAGAAATTGGAGGAAAGGAAAGTTCTTCTAATATACACAAAATGGTATGCTTATGATTTAATCTGACAATTTTTTTTACATTTTTTTGTTATTGTAACAGTGATTTTTCACGTTTTCGGAATTAACTGCATTTTTAAAAGCTGATATTTCTTAATAAAATAGTTTATTTTTCATATTTAAGTTAAGTTTTAAATTCGCCTAGGATTGCTGATTATTATTTCAAAGCCGGTTTGCGAGTGCTTTTCAATCTTTCGTAAATTTCGGTATTTTGTATGAGTTAGGTCACCCAACGTAGTTCTGCTAATACTGTTCTCGCAGGCAGTATGAACAGTGGTGGATGGACATCTGGCCGATCGGTTACGGAACTCATTCATCCCGTTCTGCTTCGGGGCTCACTCTAGAACTCCGCCAGCAGCCGCAGCGTGGCTAGTAGTATAGGCAGATGAACATTGCTGACCAAGACGAGGGAGACTGCAAAGGCCATTTCTGGCTTATTATCCATCTTCAGCCAGCCATATTCAAACTTAGGTGGTTTACCACCCGAGGCTCGAACCCGCAAGCTATTGATTAGAAGTCAGTACAGTACAGTCGGGACAGTATTTGACAATCATCGTGCAACACAACCTCAATACAGTTCAGCCACGTCCGGATGCCGAATTTTCAGTGAGCTTCCTTAGGGCCGGCTACAAAAATAAACTCTAGAAATGACTAATTAAGTAATGTGAGGTTTCCTGTTATATAAAAGCTGCCCAAAATATAAGTTTTTTGTACTTAGTTGGTAGCAATTTGCGAATTCTCCCAATTTTCTATCTGAAAAATGCATGTATTAGGTATTAGAAAATTGTTTAATTATGAGAATGTTTTACGACCGTGAACTATCCGTCCATAAAGCATTGTATCTCTCTACTTGTTAGTGTTCCTAATAAGGTACACAACGTGATCCACATCTATTGGAAAATTATATAAGAGCTACGTGGCCTCTTCCTCACAGCATATAGAACTGTGTGCTTTTCCTTCGACAGAATATATACACTATGTAGTTTGGCAACCCTGAATGCAAGTGCAACGGTACGTAGGGTACAAACTAAATCGGGAGTGGACAAATATTTTTTGAAAACGGAAGATAACCTTCTTCAAACTATGAACTTTAAAGAATAGGTAGTTTGTAGCCAACTTAGTACAAAGAAGAATATTTTTGAGCAGTTTTTCTGTTCAATAAATTTATACTTATGAGGGAAAAGTGAATCAACGAGAAATAAGAACTATTTAAGTAGTTATTTTTACAAAGGTTAGTTTATTGCAAGCGATCAGAAATACGCTCGTTCTCAAAAACCGGCATCCTCACAAGACTGAAATATCTTGGGTCTAACCTGCAGGCTAAGTAATATACCAACCTAATTCCTATCCAATCGGAATAATTAATAATTTAATTAATTAATTAATTAATTAATTTAATTAAATATTTAATGAGATAGCAAATTTGCTGCACTATATTTGACGCTTCATTCTTTTGCGTATGATTTGGCAGCTTTGAAGCCCCCATTATTCCCTTCCCTTTTTTGGCTCTCCTATAATTTTTAAAATTCAATAAAAAGTACATCTGTGTAATTTGACCTATTCTTCGCATTCTTATTATCGTGAAGGTCTTTACATCACTTTCCAGTTGTTCGGTAGACGATTACGATGATTACATGCCCTACCGACCGAATTTCCCCATAAAGTGGCATGTTCATTACGCTTTTTAAAGTCTGACCTGCCTTTCATCGTATATGCCCTGTTTAACTTTGTGTATTGAAAGCTCCAAATCCTTGTCCGCTTTCTGCTGGGCCTATTGATCATTGTCCTAAATCTATTATCTCAATCGAATTCGCTACCACGAAGGTAACATAAACATTATTTGGGTTGATTTTACATAAACAAAACCCGCACTTATTCAAAGACCAACCTACCCCAAAATTACGCATTGGCCATAGTCATAATAGGAAGCATAGGTCGACTTACACATACATCACTTTCTACTGAATTTTAAAAATATGTGGGAAAGTCAAGAAAAGGGAAGGGAGATAATGTAATCGACAAAGCCGCCACATTAGACGCAAAAGAAAAAGCTATCTCGTGAAGTATCAACTACAATTATGAAATAATTCTTACGATTCGATCGGAGTAATTTAGTATGGTTGAGATTTTTTAAATCTTGCAGCATATTCTCAAGATATTTTAGTCAAGTCAGGATGCTGGCGTTTGAAAGTGCTTATTTTTGGTCGCTTGCAAGCACTAAACTCTGTCAAAATAACTACTTAAATAGTATTTTTCGCACCGATTTTCGATGCGCTCATAAATATAACTTTATTGATCAGAACAGATGCTCAAAAATCATCTTCTTTGTACTAATTTGGTTGCAGATTAAGTATTTTTTAAAGTTGATGCTGGAAGAAGGTTATTTTTCGTTTTCAAAAAAACATTTTGAACTCCAGAATTATCGTGAACCCGACATGCCATAACACCTGCATTCAGGTTTTCCAAACCACATGCCATATGCACTCCGGCTAGTGAAAAACCAAACCTCTAGCTACGTTATGTGGAAGACGTCACAAAGCATGCAGAACATTTGCAATGAAAATGAACCATTGGTATACTTTCTAAGTAGCAGTACGATGCTTTACAAATGGACATTTCACAGTCTTGAAAAATCTCCTAATTGGAAAGTTACTTCAAACCAAATGATATCATTTATTCAATTATAAAAAAGCAATAATACGTATTTTGATACTAAATGGGTAAATTAAAAAGTATTTTCGTTTAGGTATTCTACGATATATATTTAACGTCATAAAAATGTTGAGCATCAACGAGAAAAATGTACACTACTTAAGTAGCTATATTTTACAGAGTATGCTTTTTGCAGGCGTTCGGAAAGAAGCTCATTCCAAAGCCGACATTCTTTCGTGAATGGCATACATTTGAATTATTCTGCATGATATTTAATAGTAAAACCCGAATTAAGTAAATGTTTTCCAATTGACAAGAAATTTCAGATTTTCAGTTGACATTTCATGAAATAGCAAAGCTACTGTAGGTTGGGCTCCTTAGGGTTCTCAGTTTGTCCCAGGGACCGCGGGACGCAAACCTCAAGCACTACCTTACGTGTTATAGTACTGAGACCTCGACTTGCCAGTGAGATTCCTTCGAGGGCCTGTATCTACCGCATTACAGTCTATTTAGGTTGATTAGTTAGCAAATAAGATTATAGTTGTTTTTAGAAACGTACCTTTCCTTGAAGATTCCTGTCCAAAGAAGAGCATTTCCTGACCAGAAAATTGGAAGTAAATGGTAAAACTTACCTGCGCCTTCACATGCTCATACCGTTTCAAAACTGGTTGCTATGCTATTTGTCTATGAAATAATTTCCTAAGTAATTTCATGCCCTCATGACAGGAAACATAAGTACGAATGAAAAAATCGGAACCAAGTGCCATCCCTCTTAGGCTACTTTACACCGTATTTGAACAGAGGTCTACAGGTTTATTTGAAAGAGGTAATTAAAAATATTAATGATGAGGTTTTAGAAAGCGGAGTTTCAATCCAAATGACGTTGCGACAGAACCTATCTGACAGACAGATCCAAACAAATCGTCTTATATGACTCTTCAGAAATAATAAAATAAAAATAAATAAATAAATAAATAAATAAAATAAGAAAATAGGGGTAGCTTGGAATGTTCATTTTGGGGTGAGAACCATTGTCAGCCATCCACATTCCAGTTCCAATTTTAGATAACACGCAATTCCTTGATCAAGTTCGACGATTTAACATGTTTACGGATTTTTATTAGTGTTACCTTGCACAACATGAAATGTTGATAGAAATTGTGAAATGCGTTTTAGATTAGGAAGTATGTCTTAAGTGAGTTTGTAAGATTGGTCATCTTGCAGCCCAATCCCATGCTATTTCAGATGCCGAACTCTGAATATACTTATTTTGGACCTACCGAAACCACGCTTGGTACTTAATTATGATGCAGTTATTATATTGCTATTTTGACGGCCTTATAAATTTGAAGACTTTTTTTGAAGACTTTTTTTCAAGCTCAAAATACACTTTATTGTGCTGATTGGACAGGCACTCGTGTTTACTTTAGGTTTTATACGCGAAAAATCTTTTGGTTAAAGGGGTTTCTAATAAAGATATATTTTTTTCAATCGTCCATTCAAACAGCACCGTATGTGTCCGTCTATTGATGCTCATCACGTATTAGGCCACACAACCTACATAAATTACAATTTTTTTCAAAAACATATAGTCTCTAGCATAGAGAATGTCTGCGTTCTCTTATGCAGAAAGTGCACAGTTTGTGTACTGTAAGCCCGGCGTACAAATGCAGCGATAGATCGGACTCAAAACTGTCCGGGAATTGGAAAACTTGTTTAAAGCCTAAACATATCATTTCTTGAACTAAAAAATTGTAAGAAAAATATTTTATACGGAATGAGTACAAGAACAATTATTTGAACGTATTTTTTCTATAAAATAAAAATCTTCGACTTATAAGGACACCTATAAACAATAGTAAAATGCATCCAAATAAAGGGGTATTTTTTTACCCAGTTTGGTTTTCCCGGGTGGCCCAAAAGAAGTGCATTCTAGTGTGTTTAAAATAATAGGGAACTATTCCGCAGGATAATTAATGTTACGGCTGTACCTCACTAATCCTTTTTAATCGTAAACGCGTTTCAGAATTTCTGTTAACATTTCATGAAAGCGATCACTGACGGTACATTGAATATTCCACAAGGTGGACACAGCCTCGGTCTTGACTGCAGACCTCTGGAAAGACCAAATGGCCAGGTAGGATGATAACGTGCCAGGGTAAGTGCTATTGTTAGAGTTGGAACACGGAACGTCCAGCAATTCAGCTCAAAACCACATTTATTACATGTCATACCCTAGCCTTTTACCCATCCAGAGGGCAGCGAAATTTAAGAGCCCTGCTAACCGAACTCCAGATGTTTGGCAAAATGTAGCTTGGGCATTCTGAGTAACATTAAGTAGCATAACGTGGTACGTAAGTATTTCCATTCTCAGACAGACTGTGCTTCTGAACAGGGTTGTTCATGCAGAACACGACTACTTTAGGCGCAAGTCGATGGCCAGGCGATTTTCTATGCCACAGCGTCAGACAAATGCTGCCTTTTCGCAGTCATTAATCGAATTGACACCAGCAATAATCGCCTTCTTAAAAAAATAATTTCTTCTCCACCACAAAAGCAGACAATCCAAAATGCGTATAACCACATTCTTTTACCGAAAGCAGCAGCAGCAACTCTCCAAATTGTGGTTTGCAAACCTCTGTAATTATTTTCCCCTGAAGCACAGTATGATTAAGTGACCCCATGACACCTCCGCTAAAATGACCTCTAGATGTGGAGGGGGGGGAAAAGATTTTTTTTGCCGTTTACTTAGTAACTCAGGCACAGGGCAACTACCGCGTGATTCGCTTGTGAACCACTGTGGTCTGAAAAAAAGCTTTTTTCTTCGGCAATAAGATTTATTTTTTTGAGGAGAATTAAAAGTTCGATCCGAAGCACCAAGGACGGGAGACGTGGTCGGAAGTGCTTCGATTGCCCACCTCCAGGCAAGAAACGGTAATAGTAACGTCCTCTCCCCGCGTAACTCAGGTGGTCTTGAGATGCATTACACGAAGGGTCGGTATTCCCGTATCGAAACCCTTATTCTCACGCAAAACTTAAACGTAACCTTACACTCTCTGGAATTTAGCACAAAGCCACCTGAAGTTAGAGTCAGGGTTACTGTAGAGGTAACGGTTAAAGTAAGGGTTAGATGGGTTAAGGTTAGTAAAAAAATGCTGAAAAACACAAGGGAGACTGGAATGGCCATTTTTGGATCACTATCCGCCACCAGCTAGTCCTACCCAACTCCAGGTGATTCACCGCCCGGGGCTCGAACCCATGACCTATTGGGCAGAAGTCCAACGCTCTAACCATTGCACCACGGGCTCATTTATATAGGGAATATGGACATTCGTGACTCAGTGGTTGGAGCGTTGGACTTCTGCCCAACAGGTCGCGGGTTCGAGTCTCAGATGTGGCGCCACCTAGGGGTGCGTATGACTGATGACGGCTAATAAGCCTGAAATTGCTATTTCAGTCTCTCCTTTATTTGTTGGCATGGTTAATCTACTTCTTCTACTACCAGTCGAGAATGAGCCACAAGGCAGAGCCGGACGAGTGAGTTTCACTAACGATTTGTCAGCGTTCATCAGCGAGGGACTAAGTTTATTATTGGAGTGAGGATTAGGGTTAGGAGGGTTAGCTTTAGGATAAGGGTTAGTGTTGTGGCTAACGGCCAACGACTTGACACTTTAATCATCAGCTGTTTTTTCCGCTGCCTTGCAAACCACGAAGGTAAACAAAATCATTCTGATCCTTGTCAGGTGCATTTCAAAAAAAACCCTCGGCATATGCTGGAATCAAACCTTTCAGAATCAGGCAGTTGCCTGGTTGGCATGATACATATTGCGTTCACTGTCGCAGACAGTCGAAAGGATGGACTACATAACTCAATCTTTTAATATTTACCCTGCCCAACATTTATTTGTTCTGTGCATCAATGTGCGCACGATTGGTTGGTGCCAGTGTATGCTTCTTCGTATTTTCGAATTTTTCCAGAAATGTTATGCCTGTATGTTTTGTTTTCAGTAAGGATTTTACATTTTTTATTGCCTGATTCCCTTGACGTATCAATCCTTGTTTTCCCCGCTTTCAAATGCCTCCCCCGTATCTCCTTATTAGATTATCTTGCCCATCGGTGTACTTTCCACTTTTAATCCTAGCACATTCACCGAAGTAACACTAGAAGGATGATCTGACCTATAAAACTAATACGCTCTACCAACCCAAAGGTAGCTAACTACCTTTCGGGGCTAAACCAATGTTGGCAACGAAACTAATTGTTGGTAGAGGGATGGTGACTTGCAGTTGATTAGATTATAGCCATAGGAGACTTCCGTAGCTTCTGCGGCACACACACACTCTCTCTCTCTTCTCACACTAACCTGGGCCCCCAGTCATGACAAAGTCAACAAGACGGGAGGCGGATCGGGAGCCGATGGCTAACGCGACGCGAGCGTGCACCTAGGCGTACCCCCACGCTCCTTGTGCGGCATTAGTGATGGGCACGCATTCGAATAACGCATAACGTGCCCTCATCTAGCCGCCGTATTGGTTCAGTGCCTCTACCGCGGGACTCTTTGAAGGGGCACCTGCTTACTTTGGAAATTTACAGGTCACCCAGGGCAGGCCAGCCAAAGTCGCGGTCTTTAATCCATGCAACCTAAATACACCAGTAAATGAAATGGGGGTTAACAGAGTTCAACTGTAGCCCTCAGTGGCGTTCACCGCGTGGTCTAGAGGGTGAGCGCATCACCGGTTACCTCCGCGAGGGGTAGCTAATAGTCAAGTGGCCTTCTCCACTCTCTCTTTCCTCACCATTCTTCTTCTGATGGCTAGACAGCAGGAAGAGGACTAGAGGTAGGCGCAGCTGCAGTGACTAGCAAAGATAACCAGAACGTCGACGCGTGCCACATTCACACACGACCTGGCCGCACAGCATGTAGCAGGTATTTAGAAGAGCACCTGGGATCTAACATGTGTGAAAGTGCTATAAAGACCATAGTAGAGATTGAGTCATTGAAGCCTGCCGTGTAGTCTTACCAGATGACAACCATCCAAGCGAGGACTCTTGACACGCCAGATTTATTTTAGTGAAGAAAATGCGATGAGACGTCAACCTCGCTCTTTCTTTCCCATTCCCGGGGTCCAGGCCCCTGTCCGAGTCATGTTTCGTGAGGATGGGTTCTCCAGTGTCAGTTGCTCCCCATCCTCCTCCTCTCCCATACACCACTGGACTGCCGGAGCCTATTCAATCAACTGGTGACTGGTATGTCGCGCGTGCCCACGCACACACAGCCGTTCGTCCGTCCGTCAGTACCGACGTTGGATTGACGCGGAATCTTCTTCTATACCAATGGTATTTCCAGCACTCACACCAATGCACTACCGGCAGAGAAGCTGGGCTCTGACGAAAGTTGGACTGCATATTTTGAGAAGGAGTAGACGCGATCACTAGGACAAGAGCTTTATTTGCCTCACGTTTCGGATCCACACTCGAACGCATCATCAGAGATAGCCCCAGACACGTGGACTTCGTATACAGGGATTTGCAGTATTTATAGGATGCAGTCGCTATGTTACTGCATACCTATGGCAATTAACAGCGGTTCCTTCATCCAGGATGTTTGCCGACGCGCAAGGCGTTAGCAGCTGAACTTTCATGGCTCAGCCAACTGGCGTTGAAAAACCTGTTCGCATGCGTGCTCCCCGAGAGGCTAATTACTTTGTGCAAACGAAGTCTCAGCACCGAATATGGGGTTAGAAGGTCACTGCATTTCGTCTTGCACGTGGGGATCCATAAAACCTGACTCAAGCAGCTCGTGGTTCACGTGATGGTCACCTCTAGCGAGAGCTTCGGTCTCCTCGAAAATGAATGTGTGGCCACGTGCCGTCAAATGAGCCGCGATAGGTATGCAGTAGCATAGCGACTGCATCCTATAAATACTGCAACTCCCTGTGGATGATCCACTCGTATCCGAGGCTGCCTCGGATGATGCATTTAAGTGCGATTCCGAAACGTCAGACGAATCACTTTCTTGTCCCGGAGATCGCGTCTACTCCTCGATTACGTTCTTAGACTCACATTTTCGCTTGTATGAACTGCATGTTTTGTATGCAATATATTTGCATCTAAAATTAATGAAAAATATATTCCACTTAAACAGTAATTATTTACAGAGTATAGTTTTTGAAGAGGCCCGGTTGGAAGGTCATTCAAAGCTGGCATCAGGACTTGACTGAAATATCTTGGGGTTATGGTGCGGGATAATTAATGTTACAGCACGACTAAAGTTATCTTTTATAATTGGAAGCTTATTAAAGAACTTCAATTGACGTTTAATGAGACAGCGAATCTAATGTGTTTGTCGGTAAGTTAGCAATTAACCTTCCAAGCCACGACTTCTAGCAGCCCAAAGGGTGTTTTATTGTATACAACGAGGAGAGTAAACGCTGAGTGAAGCTTATTCTCCCTTTCTTCCTCCACTTGGTTTTCCGAGTCAAGTCGGCTGGGAACGCGACTGAACGCAGTGACGGGCACGATAATCTGTGGCCGTTTAGCGCCTGCCGCCCACGGGGTCGGATCAGGCAGAAGGTCGAAGTGCAGGGAAGACCGCAATAAGAAGACGTCCTGACATTCTGATCCCTTTGAAGCGAAGAACGAGTCAGTTCGGCACATTGAAGCCTTCTATATCATGAGCTGTAAACGAATAAAATATATTCTAGCGGGAAATGCACTGATTTTCCACGTGGATGGGCTCTTCCGGCTCTGGTGTGAACCCCAAGGAACAGCGGTACGAGTGAGTCCCGTAACCGATCGGTGAGCGCTCATCTACCATTGTCACCTAACTGCCTTTTCCCTCTACCACGCCCCAGTCGAATGTGCCAGCCTCCAAACCAACTGCTCGTGAGGTGGTGCACAATGCAGTGGATACCCTTAACGCAAGTCTAAACGATCTGCTTGTTATCAACACGAACATAATGGTAGGCGAAATATTCTGGAAAACGCTGAGCCAGCAGCATGCTCCTGTTTAACTAAATCAAGCGGCTGGTAGGTGATTATAACTCTTAAACCACACACGAGTAGACATCAACGCATTAAACCGATTGGATAAAAGGGCCGGCCTTGAGCGGTTGGTAGTAAAATACGCAACAAAACAAGAATTGGCTAACGAATTCAAGTATACTACCGAGATCGTCCTCAATTCATGCTCCTCCCAATGAAAATAGCCTATGAGACGCTGTTACGCAGTTGCTTCACTTAAATTATCAGTCATCCGGCTGTTCGTTTGTCGAACACCCAGGGTGCAATGCCACCTTCTAAATACCCAAGAGACTATCCCAATCATATAGAGATAAATTTGATAGATCTACAAAAGATAAAAGAATTTTAGTAACAAGGAGGGAGCTTTTATTTGTTTGAGTCTTCGGGTTTTTGTAAAGGAATCCATACCCAGAGAAAATGAGAAAACAGAAAATAGCCAGTACATTGCTTCCTCCTCGATTGCGGGGGCGGCATTCCAGTACTCCCACGGAAGATGATAATCTGCGAAGTAAAAACCATATGTTTATAGTTGCCATTTATATATTGTTGAAGTCCATTCAAAACCTGCCAAATTCTAATAAATATTTTCCACACAGATGGATATTGCCGGCAAGGACAAGGGAGACTGGAATGGTCACTTCTGGCTTATAAGCCGTCGTCAGTCAGTCATACCCAACCACAGGTGGTGCACCACCTAAGAATCGAACCCGCAACCCGTTGATCAGAAGTCCAACGCTCTAACCATTGAGCCACGGACTCGTTGTCTTGCCGGTTTAGATCGGGAATATTGACTTGCATTCGTTGATGAACGCTCACTGATGGCTAACATAACTCACTCGTTCAGCTCTGCCTCAAGGTTCTCTCTCCAGCCCCCTCAGCAGCTGCACAGCGGTTAGTAGTAGTAGTAGTAGAGGCAAATGCATATTGCTGGTAAACACAAGGGTATGACTGACTGACGATGGCTAATAGACCAGAAATGACAAGTTCAGTTTCCCTCGTCTTTTCCGGCAATATTAATCGGCCTATTCTACCACTAGCCGCTGTGCTGCTACTGGCAGGGCTCTAGAGTGTGCCTCAAGGCAAAGCGGAACGAGTGAGTTCTGTTAGCGATCAGTGAGCGTTCTTCAACGAATGAAAATTTTCCACACAGTTATACAGGATAAACCCTATATACTCTGTAAGATATTCAGTAAGATTAGTTGAAATTATAAATGTAAACACACTGTTTAGATTACACAGAAATATACGTATTGGGTTTTATTTTATCCTTTACACAATGTTAAACCCATCGTATTAATACACACTTTAAGTAAAATGATTATATATTTACTGCAATACACAGAAGTACAATCGTTTCACTTACTAAGTCAGTTACGTTAGATATATTAGTGATTATTTCTTTTATATTGGCATCATAGTTCTAAAATACGAACATTGCTGGTACGCGCCACTTGCATTCTGGTAATCTATAATTATCAGCTGGGGGAAGCCGAAGAAAGTTGAAGCGTGATAAAGCGACGGATTAATGTATTTAGTCTTCTTGAACCAATAATTTTCGGACGTAGACTACCTTGTTATGTAAGAATCTCTGTGTGCCCACGCTCAGATAATGCTAACTCGCCTCTGATTGGCCGAAATAGACCGCAAGTGCGGCCTGTCTCTGATGCCAACCACCCCGTTGAATCCGAAATATCAGACGAGTAAAGTTCACAGCTGTCAGCCCTGACACTCAGCCTAGGTAAGTCGTATTTTCCGTTCGCGCCGGTTGATAGATGACAACTGTCTTCTCGGGGGAAATGATCCCCCGGAGGCGAGGAGATTGGCTTCCGTTTCGGTGCTTAGTACGTAGTTATTCGGGGAGGAAGGGGCACGGAAACTGGCTTTCCTTACTCTCTTCTTTGCTTTTAGAGTATTTAACCGACATGTTGGTGACCGATACTGATGCCAGACCGCTCCCCACGCTAGCCGCCCATCACCGTAGTGGGAACCCGAATCTAAAGTGGGAGGGGAAAGGTAAACAAACCGCCCTCAGTCAACTAAAATGTCGTCGTGAGCCGTCTCACCCTTTGCGTAAATTGGTCCGGACAGTGGAAGATAAGCATGATTTTTTTAGGTCATCATTGCTTACGGCTCAAAGAATTTAGCCAAAAGAACAAAATTTGTGTGCGGCAGGTTTTCCTTTCTTTACCTTTTTATAGCAGTTTCTGGACCGGGAAGATCTTACCGATTTTTCCGTGGTCATTCCGAAAGCCACCCTGGCCTGCCCATGGTGTAGTTTTGGGGGATTGCGTAGGACTCGGGTGACTATTTCTGCAGCACTATTGCGAAGAGAGATCCCACATCTCCCTCGCGTTTGTTTAGGTGAAAAATAGTTGCGTCCTTCAAATATTGTGGGATAAGCCCTTGTCACCGCATCTCCTGGAACGATAAGGTGGGCCTATTCGTGAATATGGTGCAGTCGTGATAGCGAATTCCGGCTGGTATTGAGGCGGCGCCCGGAGATTTTAACCTGGACATCTGCTGTAATGCTCCGCCTGTTACGTGCGGGGAAGGCGGACGTTCTAGGTCAGTATTGATGTCCATTTGAAGGAAATTGAAGCCCTCAAGTTTGTTCGCCCTCGACACATTTGTTGGAAGAACGGGACAATTTTCACAGGACCCATCCTGCACATGTTTATAACGGGGGTGCGTAGACGTTGAGGACAGCGAAGAACTTTTCCCCACGGATTGGGAACCTCACTGCTCTTAGACAATAATTTATTTGACAGATGGTTTCAGCAGATTGTAATAAGTCATTTGATCCAATTGTGAAAAATTCCGCGACCTCGGTAGGATTCAAATCATGACAGAAAAAGGAAGGCTTCAATACAGCAAACGCTCTGGCCGCCTTAGCTACGAAGCCCCACCAACATGAGCTGTGAGTTTAATCACACTTGGGATAAAGTTACCCACCCAGCCTACTACCGCATATGGTATCAACCAATTCGGATACAAAACGCTGATTGCCCAAACAGGATTTCCTATGTAATCAATCTAGAATCCACCAGCTGACTATCAGGCGTAATTAACTGTTAGGGGGTTTGGCACATGTGAATAAGTAATTTGACCCGATTCGGAAAATAATCAGCGGCGTCGGTGGGATTCGAACCCAAGACAACAAGGGAAAGCCTTTACTGCAGCGACCGCTCTAGCCACTTACTTAATTGCGCCTGATAGTCATCTGGTAGATTCTAGATTGATTGCTTAGGAAAACCTGCTCAACCAGTCAGGTTACTCTATCAAAAGTAGCGGATTCCATGCGTTGCAATAGGCTGGGCGGGAAACTTGACCCAATTTTGATTAAACTGACGGTTCCTGGTGGGGCCTCGTAGCTAAGATGACTAGAGTGTTGGCTGTACTCAAGCCTTCCCTTTGCTGTCCTGGGTTCAAATCCTATCGAGGACGTCAAATTTTTCACAACTGGCATAAATGAACAATTACATTAAGCTCACAATTTGAAAATGACCTCACGACGTCCCCCAATGTCTTATGATGACAAAGAAACGACCGTTCTTAAAAAAGATAAAATTTATTAGCATGAAAATAATTAGGGGTTTTGACAGATTTTAGTTATAACTTTGACCCAGTTGTGAAAACTCGGCGGCCTTGGTGGGAGTCGGACACGCAAAATGCTCATGTGGTTAGAGCGTTGATTATGCTAAAGCCTTCTCCTGTTTTTTTTTTGTGGGTACGAATCCCATCAAGGCCACCGAGTTTTCACAATTGGATCAAATGAATATTTAATTTGTTGTGGGACACATGGCAATTTTCTTGATGGCGAGAACGACTCCATCATCTCCCAGCTCTTCCTGCAGACATCACCTCCAGAAGAAGGTCATCAGGCACTCACCTTATCTAGTTCAGAGAAATGGGGGCTCGCTAGGAACCTCTTCGTAGCGAGTCAGCTGCCCATCGAACGCAGCTAGCATCCTTTGCGGTTGGTTATGCACTGGCTTTGAGCCTCTCTCTCTCTCTCTCTCTCTCTCTCTCTCTCTCTCTCTCTCTCTCTCTCTCTCTCTCTCTCTCTCTCTCTCTCTCTCTCTCTCTCTCTCTCTCTCTCTCTCTCTCTCTCTCTCTCTCTCTCTCTCTCTCTCTCTCTCTCTCTCTCTCTCTCTCTCTCTCTCTCTCTCTCAATCCAACACAATCAGCAACCTCACGTGAATCTGGTCCATGGCGAAGTTCATTCAGGGATAAAAGTGACCACATACGCACCAAGTGAAAACTCATATAAACACCTGCAAATGAATCATAAAGGCTGGAAAACGTCATAAAAGATTAGTAGTCTTGACCCACTGTTGCGCAAGATGGCGCAGCAGCCGTAAACGCCAAGGAAATAGAAGAGGCCCAGAGGAAGCGGAAAGCGCGCAAAGCTCGGATGCCGTGGGCTGACATCCCTAACGGTCGAAAAACTTCCAGCCTACCGAATGACAGTCAGGGTGCAAGTTGGGCACCGTTGGTTTCACTGCAGCGTCAGCACATCTAGCTCACGTCCAAGGGACGCAAACGTCGGCACCGCATCTCCACCGCCATCGACAATTCAACCGTCGATTCCAACGAGGTCCACCGTGTGCCTCACAAGAGTGTGCACAGGGACTGTAACTAGCGCAGCATTTACCTCTTCCATTCTCCTTTTTGCGCCTGCACCCAGTGTGCGGACCAAGTCAAGAAGACAGGAGGCGGGATCGGCCATAGATGGCTGGATGTCTTGGCGTGAGCTTGCACCTAGGCGTGCCGCCATACTCCACGTGCGCAGCAGTTGCTATTGCTGGGCGGCCCTAGTAACGCCCGCCATGCCCTAAGTTGACTCCCACGTTGGTCAAGTACATGTACCATGTAACCAATTTTCGAGGCACACCGCCGCCGCCGCCGCCGCCGCCCCCCACCACCACCATCACCACCAACACCACCACCACCACAGCTGCCACCATCACCTCTAGTACGACCAATTAAGACAACACGCCCACCTAAGCTCATTGAAACACCATGCGCCAACATCGTTTAACTACAAAGCCGTCACAGCTTTACCGACGATTTATTGCTTGGGGCCCCGGCCAGGACTGTCGCACAGGCCTTCCCCACCCACACTGCCCCCAGACGTCCAGATATCATGATCCAATCCAATCGTATGCGCCTGTGTGAAAAGTCTCAGCAACCCATCACAACCAAGGATTCCTTTGCATGGTCTCAGCACGGATGGCACACATAAACACAACTAGGTTATGCATGAGCCTATTCGGTCACACGTATACACGCATGAAAACGACATGCACAGCATCGCACCCTGCTGACGTAACTGGTCAGCGTCATTATGACGAACGAGGGGTCCTACGCAATAACATGTGCATTTGATTTATGTGGGAATTGTGTTTTTTAATGGAAGTTAAGGTGGCGAAGCTTTGGGGTCTACTTCTACTATTGCGCGTAATCCGGTCGAGACTTGGTCAGTGGCAGAAGACCAAAGACGTCAATGCAAGCCATTAATTATGTAGGGAAGTCTAACGGGGGATCTGTGCCCCCTATGCGCGTCTGGCTCGTAGTTTACACAGCTGTCCCTCAACAGAGCTGATGTGGACGCCTGGGATCGATCTTCCATGGAGCTGAATGCCTTCGCAATTAATTCGTAAGAAATCGGAGTGACCATATGACGCCTTGTACGGCATGGGTGTGTGTGAGTGCCCCCTAAACGGGCCTCATGGTAGATGCTTTGGGCCAACGTGGGGGTCAACTCAGGGTACGGCAGGCGTTATTTGGGATAAGGTCCCATACCAAATGCCGAACATGGGGGCGGGCCGAACACGAGAACGCAGATCCCGCCGCACCCCGACACTCTTGCCATCTTTGGCTCTCACACTCCGTGGGATACGATTCATTTGCACCCGACCCCGCGTCTGGCCTTCTTGACTATGTCACGACACCGGGCCCAGGTGGGGAAGTGGAACAGAGAGTGAGGTAGAAGTAGGCAAGTCTACTCGCACTGTAATCCAGCGCAAGTCACTGTGTCTGCAACACCATGCTGTGGAGCGTACGGTGGACATCCTCGGACTACGAAGGTCGAACTAACGTGTGTGTGTAGTGCAGGGTGTAAGGGGTATTAGTTAGGGGGTAACACACAGATAGCAATCGGTTGCTCCATTTGTCTCGTACAGGTGGTGAATGCTCCTGTGGCCGCCTGTAGCTGGTACCCAACTCTCACCTGTGGTTTCTCGAAGCTGTGCTCTGACCAGCGGCCACACTTTGGGCAACCATCAGGATCGGCAGGCTAAATCAGGTGAGGGTCTCCGGTGTTGTATGAGCTTCCTCCATATTCCCCTTTTTAGTGAATCCTGGAGTGTGCGTTATGGGGGCCAGGCCATGCTGTGGCGCGCGAAGACGGGTACGCCAACCTGTCAGCCAATGCACCCACTCTCACATCAGACAACTGAGCGGCTCGGACGGTGGTCTGATTTTGGGGGCGGGGGAGAGAGAGGTCGACGGCTCAGCGTATGTTCCCCACTATAAACAATCAGACGCGTTTGAATCTATCACGGTGCGCTAAAAGCCGTGGCTTGGAAGGTTGCCAACTGATGGGATAACTCGGACCGCGTGGTCAGCCCAATGTTTGTTTTGTGTGGAGTGGGTGACTGGTGGACTGAGAGTCAGGCTGCAATGGCTCCTTCTTAATGAGGCCTTTATGGCACACCCACGCCGTGGATCCAAGCCAGGTGTGGTGGTACGCCCAAGGGCAGCTTCAGCCGCGCCAGCCACCTGCGCCCGCTCTCATCTCCGGTCTTCTTGACTCAGTCATGACATCGGGCTCAGGGGGAGGAGAAGAGAGTGCGGTAACGATAAGCGCCGTGGGTTGGAAGGTCGTCAACTGACACTCGGACCTAGCTATCAGTCCTATGTGTGTTGTGTGGAGTGGCTGACTGGTAGTCAGAGAGTCAGACTGCGATGGCTCCTTCTTAACGTGACCTCTGGCTATCTCACAGATGTGAGATGTAAGCCGTTCAACCCCCTTTTGTGTGAAATCCTGGTGCTTGTGTTTGGGGGCCAGGACGTGTACGTAGTACACGTAGACGAGGTCACCAGCAGCAGCGCCCACTTCCGCATCAGACAACTGACCGGATCAGACAGTGGTCTGATTGTGGGGGGCGGGGAGAGGGTGAGGTCGACAGCTCAGCGCACTTTCCTCACTATAAACAACTTACGCACTTGAAACTATCACGGTGCGCTAAAAGCCGTGGCTTGGAAGGTTGCCAACTGACGGGATAAATCCAACAGCGTGGTCAGCCCAATGTGTGTTTTGTGTGGAGTGGATGACTGGCGGACTGAGAGTCAGGCTGCAATGGCTCCTTCTTAATGTGGCCTTTATGGCACTCCCAATCCGTGGGAATCCGAGCCAGGTGTGGTGGTATGCACAGGGGCGGCTCCGGCCGCACCAGCCACTTGCGCCCTCTCCCATCTCACGTCTCCTGACTCTGTCATGACATCGGGCTCAGGTGGGGGAGGAGGAGAGAGTGCGGTAGATGCAGCGCAAGTATAATATCACTTTAAACTAACTCAAGCTCAAGTCACCGTCCCTGCACCACCATGGTGTGGAGCATACGGTGGACCTCGTCATAATCGGCGGTCGAACTATCTATAGGTGCTTCCCAACCCGGTATGTCTGACTCCTGAACTTCCCACCTCCCCCCATCTCAAAAGTCCTATGGCTGGCGCGACAGCCATCCCGTAGGTGGCCTAGGTTACCTCGGGTCGTTCTCCCACTAAAAAAAACCGTGACCGATAGTGGAGTTTAGCAGCCGTCTAGGATGCCCCAGCAGCCCTATTTAGGGACAGTACTGCTTGCCTCATCACGGAAGAGGGGGCTAGAATAGAGGCCCTAAAAATGATTGGTCTCACGTCTTCTGCAACCGGTTGTGGCTCGCAGATCTCAAAATACGCAGTCATAAAACACAAACAAACAACAATAACCCCCGTCCACATCCCCCACGCCATACACTCCGGGCTGCTCGGATGAGTCCACTCACATTAGCCACCTGGAATGTTCGTTCCATTTTAAAAAATCCGAGGAGCAACTGGCTGGAACGGAGGATGGCGCGCTACAAGGTGGACATTGCTGCTCTCTGCGAGACCCGATTCTCTGAGCAGGGTCAGCTGGAGGAGGTGGGTGCCGGTTACACCTTCCGGTGCGGCCGCCCAAGGGCAGAGCGACGCGACGCTGATGTCGCCTTTGCTATCCGGAACGACATTGTGGGACGTCTGCCCTCTCTGTCGCAGGGCAGGAATTATCACCTGATGAGCCTCCGCCTGCCTCATCGGGGAGACAAGTTCACCACAATCATCAGCGCCTACGCTCCCTCAATTTCGAGCTCTGATGCGACGAAGGACAAATTCTACGAGGACCTGCACGCCCTTCTGGCGACTGTGCCGAAGGTGGACAAGTAAATTGTCCTTGGCGACTTCAACGCCCGCTTCGGGATAGACTGGTGTGGTGGTATGCCCATGGATGGCCACGGCCGCACCAGCCACCTGCGCCTCTCCCATCTCTGGTCTTCTTGACTCTGTCATGACACCGGAGCCAGGTGAAGGAGGAGGAGAGAGTGCGGTAGCTGCAGCGCAAGGCTACAATCACTTAAAACTAATCCACGCACAAGTCACCGTCCCTGCACCACCATGGTGTGGAGCATACGGTGGACATTGTCGGACTACGACGGTCGAACTGTTGTGTGTGTTCCCTAAACGAGCCGCGTGGTAGATGCGCTGGACCAACACGCAGGCCAAATAAGGGTGCGGCAGGCTTTATTGTTTTGGGATGCGGTCCCCTAACAAATGCTGAACATGGGGGGTGCATGTTCCTAACGTGGGCACGCGTAGGTGCAGGCTCATGCCACACTCCGCTCTCAAAACCCGTGGGAGATGCCTCATCTGTGCCCTACCCCGCCTCCGGTTTTCTTGACTATGTTTTGAAACCGGGTACAGACGGCTAAGGGAAGAGAGAGTGCGGTAGATACAGTGCAAGTCTACTATCACTTAAGACTTATTTGCGCACGTGTCACTGTCCCTGCACCAGCCGTCTGTGGAGCATACGGTAGACATTGTCGGATTACGACGGTAGAACTGACGTGTGGCGAAGGGAAGGAGATCATGAGGTCGATCCAGTGCCTTAGTTCCTCGTTCTATCTTGGAAACTCGCTAACGAGCGGGTTAAGTCACTCTTAGTCAGTACTGAGGGTCAGACTTCAGTAGATCGTTCTTTATGTGGTCTTTATGGAAAGCTCACACACAGTTGACCTGCCGTCTCATGAAACTAGAACGGAATCTCCGAAATGTTTTCGATTCGGAAAAAAATACTGAATTAGGGTTGCAATATTTCTTATCGTGCAACGTACTCCCAAGATAAGTCAGTGACGGCAGAATGCTGACTTTTGAACGAGCTTTGTAAAACCAAACTGTTAAGCAGTGTGAAGATTTGTCATTGACTATCAACGCTTTTATAAATTAAAACATATTTTGTAAAAAACACGCAGGCAAATATTTTTCCTTGTACTCATTCCCACCAAATAGCGCTTTTTTGAGTGTATTACCTAAAGAAAAGCTTATACTTTCGTTTGTAAAAGTTTTAATTATGAAATTTTCATTCATAAAGTATCCTATTCGTCTATTCATACAGGCTGCTTAAAGAAGTATCTAACATGGTCCACATCCATTGCAAATTTTCTGAGCACTGTAAAACTTCTTCCTTATAGAGTGCAGAAATATGTGCGTTTTCTTAGATGGACTGTATGCGGTATACAGGTTGGAAAACCCGAGGGGCAGTGTAACGGCCGGACGGGTTCAGAATTACTCTGTAATTGAAAAGTCTCTTCAAACCGGAAAGTGACTTTTTTTCAAGCATTATATTTGAATAAAACATAATGTGCTATCAAGGGGGTACAAGAAAAATATTTTGTATGCCTTTTCTATAAAATATATTTAACTTACTAATATTGGCGAGAAAAAAAAAGAAAAATCATACTACTTAAGTAGTAATTTCTTACAGTGTTGCTTCTGCAGGTGGTCAGAAATAAGCTTTTTAAAAAGCCGACGTCGTGACCTAACCGAATTATATTGTGATTAAGCTGCTGGATTTATCCTGTACTCAGTGTAATTAACGGCTAGAGCATGCACAGCCCACGCAGATAGACTGTTTGGATTTGTCACCCACATATCCGCGCATACTGCTGATCCTCTCGACTTAGAACTGTCAAAGGAACATGGTGGTATGCAAGAGCGAGTGAGGTAGATGCGGAGAAAGGCTGCCCAAGTGGCAGTTCGACCGTCGATTTAGACGAGGTCCACCGTATGCTCCACACCAGGTGGTGCAGGGACGGTGACCTGCGCGTGAATTAGTTTTAAGTGATAGTAGCCTTGCGCTGCAGCTACCGCACTCTCTCCTCCTCCCCCACCTGAGCCGGTGTCAAGACAGAGTCAAGAAGACCGGAGATGGGAGAGGGCGCAGGTGGCTGGCGCGGCCGGAGCCGCCCCTGGGCGTGCCACCACACCTGGCTCGGATCCCACGGAGTGGGAGTGCCAGTAGAGACGGATTCACGTGCAATACATGACCAAGACCACCCCCTGCAGTGGGTACAGTTGATGTGTTATCGAAAGAAATTTTAACTACGATTCTAAAATATATTTTCGTTTAGATAAGATTACTTAAATAGGGTTGTGAGGTTAATTAGTGTGCAGCATAATTCCAAGACATTCCAGTCACATCAGGATGTCGACGTTCAAGCGAACTTCTTTCAGTCGACTGCAAAAACCACAGGCTGTAAAAAACGACTACTTCAGTAGTAAATTTTCCCCAGCGATTTTGCGATGTCTCTACAAATTCTAGTAAATCTTACAGGAAAAATGCACAAAAATATTCTTCCTTGTACACCCCTGTTAGCAAATTAAAGCTTTCCGCAATTTATACTGGAAGAAAGAGTAGATTTCAAGTTTAAAAACTTTTCCATTTTTAGAATAATTTTCATCCCATTCTGCTCTTCCACTTCAATTCGGTACTTCCGAACTAAAAGCCGAATGGTTTCCGTGTTAGGAAAAGCATACACATCTATACGCTGTTAAGAAGATTTCATATACAGTTCATGAAATTTCGCGTTGTGTATACTTTACAGGCAGGATTAAGGAATGGAGAGAAGCAATTCCTCATGAATGGACATTTCATGACCTTAAAAATCACAAAATTGGACATTTTTTGAAATCAAGCAGAAATTTTGAAGACGAAATTTTCTACCGAAGGAGTAAACGCTAGAATATATTTTTTGATGTTTTCTAGGAAATGTATTTGAATTTATAAAGATGCCGAAAATCAACGGAAAAATGCATACTACTAAAGCAGTCATTTTTTCCTGAGCTTCAATTTTTAAAGCGGCCGGTAAGAAGCTTGTTCTAAAGACCGCATCCTGATATAACCGAAATGTCTTCGGATTCTGCAACAGGATGATTAATATTACAACCAAACTTAAGCAATCTTTGCTAATCGAACATATGCATTACAATTTTGGTTAACGTTTCAGGAGATAGGGGGAGCCTTTGTGGCATTTTTTCTGTAGATGGCTAATAGACACAGTATCCACCATTCAGTTAGGCTACCTACGGGACCACATACCACTAGTTTTTGACCTGAAGGCGAACGAGATGCACATGTAAGCAACTTCTTGATCATTTTGCACCACGACCCAGGTGACCTTTCGAGTCCATGTCTGGTGCATTTTAAACTGAAGTCTAAACGACAGACTGGGCCTCGAAAAAGCGTACCAAACTGCCCGGTGACAACTGTCAACCAGGTTTGAGTCGGTGTTCAGTGCAAAATCCACGGAAAAAGCGTTAACTGAATTAACGAGACGGTTTCCAGTCCATCTGGCATGGTAGTCCTCATCACTCTGTCGTGCAGATGGAGGTTTTGAACCCCAAAAGTTAGCAGTTTCAGGAAATTTGAAGCCTTGAAGCCCTACTTTCTAGACAAAACCCGAACATTTTCGTGTGTGTGAGAAAGAGAGAGAGAAAGAGAGAGAGAGAAAGAGGGGGAAGGCATCCTTCCATGGGAGGCTCACCCTTGAGGTCAGAGCATTCATTTTAAGGAGGTCAGTGGAGCTGTCTAACCAAGCTCGTGAGATTGACGGTTGGCGGCTCTTGGTCTCCAACCCCTCATTACACGGCAGAGAAGGAACGAGCTTTTGGAAATTTGCAGACTCACAGTTGGTTCGTTTTTCCTAGTCCTCAGTACCAACACTGGAGACATCTCACACAGGCATAATGAAGTGTCTACTCCAGCTCACGAAACGGACCCCAACTGGAATTATAATAGGAAGAAAACAAAAAGACGGAGAACGATTAAAGGTAGCGGTGTTATGAACCACCCACCAATTAAAATTTCACCTGTCTTTTCTGATAGATACAAATCGTTAAGACGCAAAAATATCATCAAACGACGAATGTATGTATGCGTATAGAGAATTGATGACGCGTAGAACTGAGAATAAACGCGACATGTTAGGGAAGAGAAACGTTTACGTGCTCCTAGAGCATATTTTGATTAGCTAATGAAATCCATAGATGCAGTTCGTACAATTGCGAATATGCCTACGCGGTCACAATTTTCAGTCTCTCAGATTTTACGGAGGGGCGTAGGAAAGCTAAACGCTGCAGCCTCGAAAGCTTGCCAACATTCTACCAATTGTAGGCCATACAAGTTGGGAACAACGTACTCAGGTGGAGCAATAATCACCAAAAGTTTTGTAATTAAATAATACCACTTAAGTTCCTCAGAATTGGTCTACTTACTACGCACCAGTTATTTGAAAGAGCAAATATTCAGGCTATAAAAAATACAACAATGCCGAAAAATGAAAAAGGGCAGCATTTAACCTGGAGTTCGCATACCCGACAACAGCTAGGGAACGCTGAGGGATCAACTGATTGCCCGAACCCTATCCCCGCCCGTAGCTGTTTCATGTAACGAAACGAACAATTAGTAAAACATACATGTGTTGGCTTTTAGTTAGTATGGACGTTGTCAGCATGGTAAATCATTCAGCATTTGCATAATATTGACAGTCCGTTGACAAAATCTTAAAATTAAGCGGTTGTTCCACAACAGCTGATGGATTTTAGCCCAAGTATGCATATAAATTTTTAGATCGAGCATAAAAGACCTTTTTCCGAAGGATTTACTTCGAAGTTCACGCATTACTTTCTGTGGCAATAAAAAAGCTCAACACTGAAAATTGCATTATATACCAAAAAGCGCAGGGGAAATGTTTGGTGACCCAGTGATGAGCTGCACTCATCGGAGTTGCCGTCATGTCCTACCGCAAAATGATCGGAACAAGTGCGTGGGCCTTTAGCTGTATTGTCAGTAAGGGGAAGCATTCAATAGGATGAACGCCAACCTTGTCTCTGTTTCACGGAAATTTGAGCTAACAATCACACAAGTCAGCCTAAGTAAGACTTTGTCGTCGAGAGCTGCTTCTCGAATCTACACAGCAATATAGAATTTTGGAAGACACTTGCTGAACTTGGACAGTAAGTTCCTGCTCTCCACGCTATTGGCTCTCGGAACGTCCACTCAAAGTACACGCACCATGGCCCGCCCGACGGCGGATCCGAAGGCGGACTGCTCTACCCACCGTTCCGGCCCACCAGTCTGTGGTCGCAAGATTGTGCTGGATGAATTGTGAAGCCTTACCGAGTGGCGTTAAAGGGCTAGGAGTTGTCGCTATTTCAAAATTAGCCAATCCGTCAGATCGGTGCCCCATCACGACTGATTAATCAGTAGACCCCGGAGACTGCTTAATTGGCAGCTAAACTTCGCTGAAGGCCGATTACCTGCCCACCAACAATGCAGGTACTGGATGGGCTCCGTCATTCTGCGGATTCCATCGTCTCGAGGTAGGACGTTGGTCGGTGAACCGAATAACCAGTGGCTTTGGAGGGAAAAGATAAAGTGGACAGCGTTAACTCATGGGAGCAGATCATAATAGAACTGTTAAGTGGAGTAAAATCGCAGTGGGATTCTGAGTGCTTCCAATGCTTTTATGGTAAGGCACGCGAATTGAACTCATTCCCATCAAGTAATATAGGTCAACTTACGCAAAATTCAAAAAGGGTACGTATTTCCATTTTCAAACACTAACCCTAACCCAGTTATCCCTAGAATTTAGCGCAAGGCCACCTGTATTACAGGGAGTTCCTAGTTCCACGTCTTATCGTTTCCTTTTATGTAGAATGCCTGTTCATTAAAGGAACCTTCACAGTAGGCACTCTGGAAGGCATCCCAACGTCCACAGAATGCTTGCATCTATCTGGAATAGTCGGCATGTCTCGTGGGCAGAGTCAATAAATGCGCAGAAGACAGTTTGAGCATCGATTCCGACGAGGTCAACGGCGTGGCACAGGCAGCAGTGGGTGCAAAAAAGATGACTTGCGCAGCACCTACCACACCATAGTCCTCCCTGACACACCTGGGCCCGGTGTCCTGACAGATTCAAGAAGATCGGAGGCGGGAGAGTGCGCAGGCATGAACCCGCACCTAGGCGTGCCATCACACCCCCTAGTCCGCGCACAAAGGCACAGGATTTCACAAAACAAAAAACAAGGGCCACTCGGATCCCGCTGAGTGGGAGTGCTATAAAGAGCACACTAAGAAGGAGGTATTGTGGTTTGACTCTCGGTCCAGTAGTTGTTAGCTCCACACAAATACATATGTGCAACTAGTGGGATGCTCTCCGAAGCAAAAATGATCTTAGACAGTGTTTAGTCTAAAAGTTTCTGTAAATTAGGTCTTTCGACTGTCTGTGGAAAAGAGTTTAAACAGGCAAATCCAAAATTGCGTTTTTCCTTTATTTGTTTAAGGATGATGAGTGCATTTTACACGGGTACAAGAAAATGACAGGACAATATTTCTTACATACGAAATGACCATAACTTTGGTGGCTCAGCATGAAGTTTGTTGAAAATGCAGAGTGATTTGGTGTGTTAATTTATTAGATAACGGATGATAATTTTTCGCAAGTTACTTGTTGCTAAGCTAAAGGCCGGAACGTGTCCATGGTCGATAACGTCCAGTTTCCAAAATCAGAAGTCAGGGAGACCGAATTCGTAGGAAAATCCTACATTCTGATCAGAGGCCAGAGGTAGCATTTGCTTTACCACATCGAGAATCAGTCTTTTATGTTGTGTTTGCTGTATATCCATTCATTTTGTGTGAAAACTTGATGTATCTTGCGGGGTTAAGTCATGCGTGGCTCGCGTAGACGAGATATTTGGCTCTAACAGTCAATTGACCCATTCCAGGCATCAAGTAACTAACCAATTCAGACAATGGACCGGTGCATGAGAGAGGGAAGAGAGAGAGCGAGAGATGTCAACTCTGGGGGCATAAGAGCCCGCAGCACTTCAACGCGTTTCCTCCCTATAAACAATCGGACGTGCTCCTACTCTATCAGAATAAGCTAAAATCACGGTTTAGAAGGCTGCCAAATAAGAGACAACGCGGTCTTCTGAGGAGGATAGAGATTTAAACTGCAATGGCTGGTTTTTCATGTGCCCAGATGGTGAACTAACCTGCGCCTTGTTTCGGCGAAATCCTGGTCCAACTTGCGCGGCTCGGGTGTGTGTAGCACGCGTAGACGGTTTTATTAGTTCTGTCAACCACTTCACCATCCCGCCTCCAGTCTTATTGATCGCAAGGAGAGAATCTAACTTATGCAAAATGCCAAAATTTACGGAAGATTGATAGTCACTCGCGAATGGACATAAACGTGTGTACCAAGTTTTTAAATAGAGACGAAGTTAAAAATGAAAGGAAATATTAAAAGCAGTATTACTTTGTTTTGAAATACTAACTTTTTAAAAAAAGCGACAAATTCTGAAAACCCAAAAAGCGTTGTAAATGAGACGAATATATTTACATATAATTTTCGGGTGATAGCGTAAACATACAATTTTGTTAGTAGAGGATTTTGGCAGATTTGAATAATTCCTCAAGGCCACCGAGTTTTTTACAAGTGGGTCAAAGGAATTACACCATTTCGTTTATAACAAGAGAATATTCCTTTCGCCAAATTTCCTTATTGTTATTTCTGGTGAAGGATTAGAATTAGTCTCAGATCGTCTTTGAAATACCGGTGAATGTTTCACGATTTTCACTGTTTTCAATCGATTGGCAATAAAGTTATATCCTGTTCTGTGTTTTTATCGAAACCTTAAAAATATATATTTTTTAAAAATCATTTGCCAACTTAGTGAGCATTTTGGATGTTGCTTCTAATGGAGATGGCCGTTTGTGTCATACTTGCAGATTCACCAAACATGCAAACTCATTTTCGGAAAAAATTAATGTCCATAACAAGATTTGACAACTGGTATGCGGAAGATAAAATATAAAACGTTCTATAATAAGTTGACCCTTTACAAAGCGAGTTAAGTAGATATTTCGGTAGCAAATATATGCAGACGTTACATTTTTCCAAGGTTCCATCAAGGTGAAAAAGGTGGAAGTTTTATCGGTTTTGTGACTTCCTGGAAATAAGTGATACATTTTCTGCTGAAAAGGAAAGGACTCACATTTCGCTTTACAGTGGACCGTTTTTTGTAGAAATGCCAGCAGTTTGCAGTAAGGAAGTTCTAAAGCCAAATTTTTGCTTGTTTTGGGAAAAAATGCGATTACTTTTACTTGCCTTCACCTGATTTTCATTGAATTAATATCAAAATTTCCGGTACCAGAAGGGTATTTATTTGAAACCCTTTCTTACATATATTATTGGTCTTTTATAGCACAATGCACAAAATTGCGCAATTCATTCTGTGATATTAAATAGCCACATGAATTTCTCGGAGATTCAGTAACCTCCGATTTCGCCCAACTCCTGACTGTTTTCCTTCAATTTACAAGATCGGAAATATATTGTTCGTTAGAAAAAGGCTTTCTGAGTCTCAAATCCCCTAAAGAAACCAAACTAACAAGACTGAATGTACGCTAAACTACGCACTCAAATTCCGATCACACATTGCATGATTTAGGTCATCTTCTGTATTTTCGCTCCGAGCTCAGGTTGGTGAGGGGGAGGGAAGCATTCATGTCTAACGAAGACGGGGAAAGTTGGCAGTTTCAGACCATCTGCGCCCGATCGCACAGGCAATGTTAAGGCTACGCCGGTTGCATGTTTATTCAAACCTTTCACTTGTAGCATATAAAGAGATGCAGGCTAGATACGCGGCTTCCCTTCAACTTTAAATGCACAGATGGATTGCACCTTTCCCTTTTATTTGAGCAGTGGAAACCGTAAAAAGACCAGTCCTGCACAGGATGTTTCGTTCGCAAAGCCCGAGCAACCCGAAAAATAGGGAAAAAAGCTCTTCGTGCCTCTTCATTGAACGGATGCTGGATTTGCCTACAAGTACGGAGCATTTGCATGTGGATGGCTTACTGAATTGCCTAATCTACAAATCTGCAACTTTATTTAGCTAGCAAACAGTTGTTAGTTTTGGTTTCTCGATTGGCTGTTTTTATCTCTCATCAATTTTTCGAGTTTGCTGTGCACGTATCTCTCACGAAAATCCAATTTAGGTGTCGGCCAGCACTGGTGGTCATAGTCGTACTCAAAGAACAAAATATGCTCCAAGAAAAGTTAAACGAGACTTATCCTACCTCTAAACGCCCATGTACAGCGATGTAGGTTGAAGGAGTGCGTTTCATTGTGAGGTGTTTAAAAAATCACACCAGGGATATCTTTCACCCACCCCCTTAGTACGTTTTCATTCAAAAAATAGACACTGATGGATCTGCTGCCACCCTGTCTCGGATTTATTGCCTCTAAGGTTACAATGTTTGATACTAAAGTAAACGAAATTCTCAAATGCATTTTCGAATGCTGGTTATTGAATGTACTACAAAATCCACACCAGAGAAACATGACTACTTAGATAGTATGCACTTTCCCTTTATTGATAATACCCATAAAAATTTATATATATTTATGGAAATCATGTTTTAGCAGAGCTTTAATTGGGCTCATTTGATATTTTAATCACGTGTTCTTCCTTTTTTAAATTTAAAGTAAGACAATCTTTGGGCTTTTGAAAAGTTCCTAATTATGAAAATTTTTAAAGACTGTACAATGTCCACTCAAAGAGCATCGTATCCGTCCGTTTATTAATGCCCGACAGTATATTCTACATCCGTTGCAACATTTGATGAGCAACAAATGGTATCTTCTTAATGTCATAAAGAAATGTATATTTTGCGTCCTCTTCAACTTTTATAAAAAAGAAGGGTTTACAGGTTTTGAAAATGTTTTAAATTATATGATTTTTACGACCATACAATGCCAATTCAAGTAGCCTCGCCCCTCGTGAAGTAAAAGGGATTGGTAAAATCCACTTGAAATTTTCGGGAATACTATATTGTACCTTTTAAACAGCATACAGGACACTGTGACTTTCATTACAAATAAAATTCAAAGTTTAAACTGAAAACTTTAAATTCAAATGCAGCAACCGATCGAACTTGAAATTATTCGGGAATCGGAAAACGTTTTTAAAACTGAAATATGCTCTCCTTTTCAGTATACAATTTGAAGAAGATATGAGTTAACGGGGAAGAAGAGTTTCGCTTACTATTTATGCAAAATATATTTGAATTGTAAGGGCGAAAATCAATAGAAAAAATGCTTATTACTTAAGTAGTGCATTCTACGGAGTGGTATTTATTCAGACAGCCGAAAGGAGGCTGACATCCTGCCGTGTCTGAAATAGGTCGGTAGTAGGCCGGACAGTGATGAGTATTACAACTCCACCTAAATAATCCCTCCTAATCGATAATACGTTTCAGGATTTTGGTTAAGATTTTCTGAGCTCGGTCACTGACTGTACTATCGCAATATATTAATTAACGCGCTAGTCACCGTCCCTGTGCCCACCTTGTTGTCACACAGTTCGATCGCAGTCACCGAGCCAAGTAGATCGTTACAGGGAAACCGAAAAAGACGAGGAAAAAAGGAATGGTCAGTTTTGGCTCAGGCAGGAAAACCTGAGCCTAGAAGGCTGTTCCAGCCGGCAACGGAATAATTGAAGCCAACTTTTTACCAACTGGGGCAAAGAACTCATGGCATGTTGACTGTGAGCAGGACTATACCAAACCGCATGGAAGGGGCGTCCTAGCCACCCGTGACCATACACATTCCTTCTTGCCTTGGCAGGTGACCTCGTAGGGACAAGAAGCCAAGTCTATTTGACACATTACCTGAGCAAATGTCTCATAGTTCTATTTCCCACTCTAGTCAAGAAAAAGCCAGGTAGTACACAGCGCACATCTGCAAAATATCGTAATGGAGCCACTTTAATAACGTAGTTTGTATTTACCAACATGCTTCTCTTAAGCAGGAGTATATTAGTCGTAAACATTCGGTTTAGAAACAATGTTATTAATGGAATTTCGGTCCTATTTTTAAATAAGGCAGCGAAGATATTCAGATCGTAATTTGAGCCATAATGTCTCTGAGAGCATGTAAAGCTATTGATATCTTTCAAAAACGATTGCCAGTTGGAAGCTGCGGATGGAGCTGCACTATGGCGATACATGAAAGGACACCACCAAAATCAATGTGCTCATGGCTATTACCCAGGACGTCCAAGGATTAAAAGACCACCACGACCACGGTGACAGATAGATAGATAGTTTGACCGTTGATTTCGACGAGGTCCATCGTAAGCTCCACACCAGGGTGGTGAGCTACGGTGACTTGCACGTGATTTAGTTTAAAGTGATAGTAAACTTGCGCTGCATCTACCGCACTCCCTCCTCCTCCCCCCACGTGAGCCCGGTCTAATGCCAGAGTCAAGAAGACCGGAGATGGGAGAGGGCGCAGGTGGCTGGCGCGGCCGAAGCCGCCCCTGGGCGTAACGCCACATCCAGGGTGATAACAATGACGAACACCACCACTACCACCACCACCATCATCATCACCACCACCATTACCACGGCCACCAAGGCCACCACGACCACGACCATCACCATCATCACCACCAACACCACGACCACCACCATCAACATCACCACCGCGACCACCACCATCGACAGTGCAACAATAGATCCCGAGGAGAGCAACCGTATTCCCCACAACAGGACGGATGCAAGGACAGTCACTTACGCAACATTTACTGCACCCTCTTCTCCCTCCTCCACCTGAGCCAGCTGTCGTAACTAAGTCACGAAAATAGTAGGCGGGATCGGGGGTAAGCGACTGACTGGCGTGGCTTGAGTCCACACCTAGGCGTGCCACACCCAAATGCGCGGCAATTTCTATGGGCGCTCAGCTCCAATAACGCCTGCCGTGCGCTGAGTTAGCTTCCGTTAGCACCTCAACTACGTGACCTCTTTTAGGGACACCTCCGCCGCCTAAGGATGAATGCAGTAACTTTATAAGTCAGTGGTTCTATCTAGACACCGGACGAGGGTCACCGTCTAGACATGTGAACCACTGTCTCAAAACGATTTCAAGCCTCTCCTCCCGCTGACACATAATATGTTTGTTTAGAAGGTAGAGACATTTGCCAACGCATGCCAATCGACGGATACAATACGAGCGATTTCTTTTCGTCATGGTGGGTCCAGCCTGGAGTCTCCGCAGGTAAATACCATGCAGGTCAAGACAAGCGAGCCCGTCAGTCCCGGAAAGCAGTTGACGAGATGCACGAGATGCGCTGACTGGAGCGAGAATTCTATTCGCTTGAAGTTTCAGAATCGCAGTCGAATCCAGCACCATAGACAGTTACAGATAATGGTGATAGATTCACCGGGACCACAGTATTTATAAGATACAGGTTTCGTGAAATCATGGACCTCGGAGCTCGAATTGGTCCTTACTGACTAGACAATAACGACAGTTAAGTCAAAATGCCAATTTAGAACGCCCCTGTTGGTAGTACTTATTGCTCACCGCTATGCATGGGCTCCGAAGAGGGCCTCCAAAGCAAGGCAAAATCACGCCATATTTCGCCTTCTTCTACCCACTGACTGGCGGGTGCCACCCTCGTGTTAATTAATATTTCCAAACGTAACCGATCGAGCTTGATGCCGGGACTCACCTGATAAGCCACTAGCCCCAAGGAGTAAATGAAGGCAGATTTAAAGCCTACGACTTCGCAACTTGATGGTAAGATATGGTTGGCTGATGACAGTATAAAGGTCAGAAAGGTCACTTTGTTTTTACTTGCAGTTTCCAGTAACCCTTCTCGACAATCTGTAATCCACCGAATTGTCAGAGTCCAAACTCATTCAAACGATATTGGAATGGATTGCTCATATGCTCCCCCCCCCCGGAATGACATGCGAACAGAAACCGCCAATAATAAAGATGGCTAAATTTTAGGGGTACCATGGTTAAGGGTAAGGTTGGAGTCAAAGACACGAAACCTTCAGGTTTCCCCAAATTTTGTGACACTCAATTTTGTTGTTGTTGTCGTTGCAAAAGCCCTACGCCTATCGATCGACGACTACTCGCGGCACAAAATCGCCACACTGCAGAACATTCACTTCCACTTCGTGTGCGTGGAGTCAGGAGAGCAGTGCGCTTCTGCCTAAACGCAAATTTTTGCTGTTCACGATTCGAGACGAGTCAATGTTCAAGATTTTGCTCAGAAGCCAGCCAATCGGGACGCGGTAATCAGACCACTACGTGGTGCCGAAAAATAGCGCATTGGGAAGGAGGATTGAGAAAATGAGGTACGTAATTACCTCAGTAGCCTTAGATAAAGATAGGATATGTGGCCCCACATAGTCTATGCCTCAAAGAAATGCCCATTTGTGCTATTTGGGTAGGTTTAAAGTTAGCCCACTTCACTTGCGCTCATCCCCAATGACAGTGCGCTGTGACTGGATATCGGAGCAGTAATCAGTCAGTCGCTGTTCAGCAAAGAAAACCGAAATTTCAACCGCGAAGACGACCACAGGGAAAACGTTCCTAACGAGTTGAGAACTGCATTTGGTTAAAAATATGTGAGATCCCACCATCGAACTAAATGCATTCTCAGAAAAACTGCAAGTTCGGCAGAAGGAATCCTTTGAGTACAGGAAGCAGTGACTGAAAGATAACTTTGAAAATAATTCAGTGACAGTAACGTAAATTCAGCACCTGGTGTACTAAAAGGACCGGTTTTCGCAAACAACTGAACTATCACAGTGTCACTGCAGCCAAGCCCTGCAACAAATGCTCACAGAAGCGCAGGTGATGACTCGAAAGACGAAGAAAATTCGAGGATACGCCTTTTGTGGTGAAACGAAAGACCTTTTACAACCCTTAAACAGTTTACGACAATAGGTCGCCATTACTACACCGCTGCTCGAATCCCACGAACCAACCTGTTGCTAGAAAAACAATGGATTACGAAGCGATGGGATGAAAAATCTGTTATTGTCCTCAATGCCACACCCCCCGTCTGTGAGGAAGCTATCAACCGACTTTGCCGAAAACAATTGGTGTTGACCTTCAACATCTGCCGTTCACGCGGGAGACAATAAAGGCAGACCAGCAGGTTTCCAGTGGAAAAGTCCCGGGTACAGATGCAACCCCATTGACAAGCCCCAAATAAGCTTGCCATAAATATTTGCACACTTTAATTTATTTACCCTAGGGGGAGTACAGAGGAGGACGAATAACATAGGACTTCAAGGATGCAACCATTTTCCACCTCCAAAAGCGGTTGACTATTTGACCAAAAACGAACGTGAGAGCTCAGCTACTTTCATTTCAAGAGGATATTAAATAGGTAGTTGTGAGGACGGATTTTGAACACTGAAGCCCCAACAACGAATGGTGTGCTAAGGAAAATCCGACAGCCGCACCGCCAGTGCAGTTAGCTCCTTCACTATCGGCATTTTTGCGGAGAGTTCACATGATGATACACCTTGTTACTTTCACTTTGATCCCACTGAATTAGCAACAGGTACTAGCGAAAGACGAGGAGGCATGTTGGACTGCAGTAAAGGATGGCGCAGTGATCTTCGAGGGCAAAACTGGAATACCGATGCACAACCTCGCAGACGATTGAGCCCTTTCCCTGTGTTCCTCTCTGCCAACGCCCATTCGATACGAATGTTTTCTTATTGTACACGTTCATAAGCATTTAAATAGAACTAATAGTCACAATGGTCATAATGTGTCAAGGAAAGTAAAGAACGCTGATCAACCGTCCAGTGCCTTTCCCACCGTGTGCGCACAATAAGACCCCAAAAAAATCAGAAGATACCACTAAATTTCGGCACTTTTAGAACACACTTAGTGTCGACGAAAATATACTTAAGCACCTCCACATCTCACTCCTCAGTATCCGTAAGAGGTTTACACGTAGTCCAAACTCCTAGCAAAATTTGTTGGAGTTGTCTTAAGTTACGAAGACCCAAACACACTCATCATTGCATTGTGGAAATTTTAAACGATACATTTACAAGCCCTACTGAAATAAATATAGTAATACACTGATAAAATTCATACGACGATCCAAGTAAGAAGACTGTACACGTTGCCATTTCAAGAATATCTTTGCCGAAATCCAACCAATCCAATCCAATCGAGTAAGAGCCCAGCAAAATACAGGAACTTCGATTAATGGCTAAATTCCAACACTCATAAAACGTTCCGACTGTTCATATGGCGTACATTTGCGACAGCGAGAGTAGAGAGTAGTTAGTATGGACGGGTTGCCCACCGATCCAAGTAAGGAATAAGACATTCACGTTGCGGGTTTTGAGTATGGCTGGCTGACCATAGCTAATATTCTCAAAATTGTCATCTCAGCCCCTTTGACTTAGCTAATATTCATTCCACAATGGAAAATTATAATTTTTCCTCATCGGTCATTCCAATCCCAATCGAAGGCCATGACTGACCCCTGAAGTTGAAAAGTGGCCTGTTTTCATCAAGATTTTGTTCCAAACGTTCTAAAATACGAAAACGGCCTGCAATCTGCTGACGTCCATCAGAAATATTCAGTCACACAGCACTGGCTTTCAGTACTGCAGCCTGGCTGCAGGCTTGAATACGAGAGACTCGGTTTTACATAGAAGGTAATCGTCAAGAACCCTAACGGAGATCAAAAATCGACAAGTGATAAATAATCCAGAAGAACTGCCATGACAACTTAAACTAGTGCTTTTAATCATCTGATTCATTTGTGTCTGGACTATAACTAGTTGAAAGCCGCATAGTCGAGCCGAGAACCACGTTTTAAAGGCGGGCCTACGTAATTGACAAGCAATTGAGTGTTACAAGGCTAAAAAGCATTTTTTTCGTACTACTTTCTAAGATGCCCGTGAAGCTAAAAGCACTCACGTAATCATCAGTAAATGAAGCATCGCAATCTACCATCATACCTCGAGCAGAGTATTTCACCTACTGTCTGATCTCGCGAAGTGGCTTTGGGGAGCTCTTAACGCAATTTTCACGAACTCAACATGCAGCTCTTGAGATCAATTGAGTTGGAAGTTGGCGCTTTAGTTAGTGGCTCCGTTAGTAGTGCAAACATGCAATTTTCTATGTAAAGAGGCTTCTCTTAGATTTGTAAGTGGGAGCACTGCGCTTTCATTCCGCTGAATTGGCTTGTATTAAGTTCAAATATTTGCAAGAAGATAGGGACCGAATCCGATAACTCCTCTACTAAACAAACAAGTACCGTGTTTTAATGATCTCCGAAGCGGGTAGCTTTCTCCGCAGTAAAAATTTGACTCCCTCAGGGCATGCGCTTCCTTGGAAGAACTCAATTCGGAGTTTTCGCGGCCTCGGGAAAAGAAGAGATCTTGTGAATATCTCGAGAGGAGATTTCTCCACATAAACCTACGGACTGCAGGCATTCTCAGCAATGTTTCCTTCGGGTCAGTTGCAGAATATTGAAGACAGTTTGAAGTGAATTGCTGACATGTTGTTTCTCATGGCTACTTGTATTAATAGCACTATATACGAAATTTTGGGCAGCTAGAAGTAAAAGGGTCGATCTAAGTTACACAAGTCTTGCAGTAGGGAGTATCGACATGGACAAGACAGATTAAAATGGCCATTTCTTATTTATTCCTCATCGTCAGGCAAATACACCCCATTTAAAGTTAACAGAACCTGGGCTTCGAAATCGGGTCATTTATTATTCGATTGTTCAGTATTCTAATGATTTATCATTGGACAGCAGGCGCTCTGTCCTATCGGTTCTGGTCGGGAAGGCTGCGAAGCATCGCAGGCAGGCTTTTAGATTCGAGCCACAATTTTTTACTCCATTTACATGGACTGGCCCATTTTATCATTAGGTACTCCTATTTACCAATCTTTTTTTATTACTAACAAGAAGATGATCATAATGAAAAAAATTATGCATCGTTTTGAAGAAAATCTGTCGCAGTTTTGCGACGAATTCATGAACGACTGTTCATGGTGCCAACAGTTGCAAATTTCGGTAATTAGATATCTTCTGTTTTCTTCTGGTGCTACCTCCTTTGCGTACTAATTGTAGCCATGGTGAATGGAGGCCCTTTTGCTGAAAATTTTCAAATGGTTCTTTCAAAATAAAGCGTATCTATATCTTCCTCTATAGTGAGATGGTCAGTACCTTGCAAAGGTCCCATGTGTCTGCTCTTGCAGACGAGTATGCGATGTGCTGAGACAGCAACTGTTTTGACGGAAGCAACCACTGGCCCGGAGCAGGCATTGCTGATTTGCGTGCTAATTAGTGGGGGAACCTGGCGTAGTATCTAACCTCACCCCCTCATTCCTTTATAATGCCAAGAATGTGCCAGAATAGACGGTCTCAGACAATCGACTGGTGCATGATCTAAGGAGGACTGCATCCCCATGGCCCTTCAGCATGTGGCTCTAAACGCAGTCTCTTGGAAAGTTGTCAATTGCCGATTCAAATCATACCGCGCGGTCGCTTATGTGGAGTGCCCGACTGGTGGAATGAGAGTCAGGCTCTATATATCCTTCTTAATGTGGCCTCTATTGCACTGTTACGCATGCGATATCCGAGCCACGCTCATTTTGTGTGAAAATCTGATCTGTTGTGTGCGAGCAGATGGTGTGTTACACGCGCAGATGGACTGTTTAGCTATGTCAGTTATCGCGTCCAATCCCCGCATTAGTTGACAGTGAACTGGGGCTTGGAAGGGTGACATCGACTCTCAGCGTATATTCCTCAATGGTAAAAATCTGATTCTCTTGTACACCCTCACCGTGGGCTAATAGCAGTGGCGTAGTATCTAACCTCGCCCCCTCATTCCTTTATAATGCCAAGAATGTGCCAGAATAGACGGTCTCAGACAATCGACTGGTGCGTGATCTAAGGAGGACTGCATCCCCATGGCCCTTCAGCATGTGGCTCTAAACGCCGTCTCTTGGAAAGTTGTCAATTGCCGATTCAAATCATACCACGCGGTCGCTTATGTGGAGTGCCCGACTGGTGGAATGAGAGTCAGGCTCCATATGTCCTTCTTAATGTGGCCTCTATTGCACTGTTACGCATGCGATATCCGAGCCACGCTCATTTTGTGTGAAAATCTGATCTGTTGTGTGCGAGCAGATGGTGTGTTACACGCGCAGATGGACTGTTCAGCTATGTCAGTTATCGCGTCCAATCCCCGCATTAGTTGACAGTGAACAGGGGCTTGGAAGGGTGACATCGACTCTCAGCGTATATTCCTCAATGGTAAAAATCTGATTCTCTTGTACACCATCACCATGGGCTAATAGCAGTGGCTTAAAATATTTGACGAAAATTGACGAGATAACTCGGTCCACCACTCAGAACAGAGAATCCGGCCGCAATGGTTCCTTCCTAATGTGGCCTTTATGGCACTCCGCCTCATTTGGGATCCCAATGGAAGACAAAAATAGAACAAACGAGTGGAAAAATATGAACGACATAGGCACTAGCTAACAGCACAGAAACATGTTTCGCCGGTCTTACGCCGCTGTTTAACACGGCTCATCAGCGGGCCCTACAGTATTCCTTGAGTGCTTTCTGGTAGATTCTCCAGTTTAAAAATTGCTGTTTTTTTAAAATTTCCTCTGAAATTAATCGCTAACATGGAGTAAATCAGTCTATTTTAAATTTCCTAAGGCGTATACTGAAAGTCGATATGAATATTTGGATAACTGTGTAATATTAATTAAACTGCGAACACACAGTCAGTAGTATATTTAGGGGTTAGAGTTGGAACCATATTTACGGCATAGGTATTAGCTAAAATCCTAATCGTGGTTGAGCGCTCACTGATCAGTTAATTGACTCTTTCGTTCCGCTGTACCTTTGGGGCTCGATCTAGAGTCCGCAGGCAGAGGCATAGTGACCAGCACTATATGCAGAATTAGACTACAAACAAAGGCAATTAAGAATTGAAGTGGTTATTTAGGGCTTATTATCCAGCATCAACTAGCCATATACAACCCGATGTTTTGCAACTCCTGACACTCGAACCCATGACCTGTTATGTAGGGCATAAGACTTCGAATTTCCAGGATCCGGGTAATAGTCTGAGGGGTTGCGATCCCTGGGGTTGGTCATGGCTGGTTGATGATGGATAGTAAGCCAGAAATGACCATCCCAGTCGTCATTATCTTTGTCGACAATCTAATTCCAAAGATGGAACAAAGTATGAAGTGGCGTCAGCCTAGTGGACGCCACAGTGTGGTTTCACGTCTACAAATCCTCACACGTGCTTAACTATCCCTTCATACGGTAAAATGGTCCCTGTCCCAGATCGAACATTTTGAAGATTAATCGTAGAAGCAAATTTGAAAAATTGACCATGCAGCCTGACCCTTATTCCGGACGAGAACCGGCCATCACGCCAGTTGACAAGTCTCCAAGAAAAGACTTCTAACCTTCCATGATGAATCAAAAATCATCCCGCTTTATTATAGCGAGAAGCGTAGGATCAAGATCGGTCTCGATCTTTCTCCCATCTGTTCTCGTGTAATGGCATGAGATCCAAGGTAAACTGGCTGAAGACGGATGAAGACGTAGTGGCTTGCTTGTCAAATCGCCCTTGTATACACATTCCGCACTAGGGTTATCTCTACGCACACAGAAGCCGGACTTCATCACAATCGAAACTCGTACTAACGAGAGATGCCATAAAGACTAAACAAGGAAGGAGGAGGATCGAGTTGGTCCTTTGATTGACAACCTTCTGAACTGCTACTTGTAGCATGACGCCTCATAATGAGGGAACTGAGTGCTGAATCCCTTTCCAATTACAGGGATTAATCAAAGTCAGCCCAGCGAACAAGTTTGGGACAAAAGGCAGTGACCGACGTGGCGTTAGAGCTCTATCTCAAGCGTGCCATCTGCATGAGCAACTCACAGCTTCGGAGAGATACACCACAAGAAGAATTGCGACAGTTCAACAATCGTTACCGACGAGGTTCACCGTGTGCCTCACAACAGTGTGGTGGGTGCAGGCACGGTGACTTGTGCATGGATAAGTTTCTAGTGGCAGTTGTCCAGCGCAACATCTACCGTACTCTCTCGCTCTACTCTCACCCACTTGGGCTTGGTGTCACGACAGAGTCAAGATGACTGGATGTAGAATCGGCCATAAGCGCGACGTGAGCCCGCACCTAGGCGTGTCACAACTCCCCCATTTTCGACCTGTGTTATTAATGCGCGGTCCTAGCAACGCCCTGATTGGTGCCCATGCTGGTTCAGCGCATCTATGGCTCGGCCCCTTTTAGGGGCAGGAATGTGGGTACACATGCTTGCAACCGCAACGCGCAAATGTTTCATTCGCAAATTTTAACCAATCGGTGAACAGCCAAATTGGTATGGGCATTTTTTATTGCTTTTTGAGGTTTGAAAGTAGGCTATGCAAGCCATTGGGGGTTTAATATACATAGCTAACTTTTATGTTGGTAGATGGCCTGGTCTGGTTTAGTATTTCATAGTTATAATAAGTAATACGTTTTGTGTTAACGACCGCATTCAGGTGAAGACATACAGTGGATGCCCTATCTCATGAAATGTCGACCGAACTTATGAAATGTGTTTTCGATTCAAAAAAATTACTGAAGTAAGGTTGTTATGTTGATGATCTCGCAGCCTAATCTTACGATATTTCAGTCACGATAGGAAACTGGCCTTTGAAAGAGCTTCTTTCTGACCGTCCACTAAACGTATAGTCTGTAAAAAATAGCTACTTAAGTAGCATGCAATTTTCTCGCCAATTTTGGTTGCTCTTTTTAATTAAAATATATTTTTTTGTACTCGTTTGGTAGCAACTTGTGTCTTCTTAAAATTTTATACTTAAAGAAAGGGTAAAGTTCGGTTTTAAAAACAAGTTTATGAATTGCCGAATACTTTTGAACAATACCGACCGTTAAATTTGCATTCAATGTTTCCAAACTGAATGCTGTATGCATTCTGTGTCAGTGAAATCATGCATTTCTCCACGCTACGATGAAGAGGTCACACAGTTCTCATACTATTTGCCAATAGATGTGGATCATGTTCTATACGTTATAGGCAACATGTATAAACTGACAGATACGAGGTATTATGAATGAACATTTCACATTCTTAAAAATTTCATCAATAGAAAGTTTTTAAACCGAAAGTTACCCTTTCCTCAAGTAAAAAAATTTGAAGAAGACGCAATTTTCTATTAAACGAGTATAATTAATTATATTTTTGTGGATGTTTTCTTTAAAATACATTTGAATTAATAAGGACAGTAAATATCAGTCAGAAAAATACATGCTACTTAAGTAGCCATATTTTATAGAGTATAATTAATGTCGGTGGTCAGAAAGAAGCTCGTTCAAAAGCCCGTATCCTACTGTGACAGAAATATTTTGGGATTAATCTGAAAGATAGTTAACATAACAAACCAGCTTAAGAAATTCGCTCGCTTAAAAAAACGCATTGCCAGATTTGCTTGTCATTTCATGAGGTAGGGAGAACCCCAAGTTGTTTTATTGTGCTTTTTATTATACAGATACATTTTATTTATAGGGAGTTTCTTTTTGTTTATTTTTATATTATCACGCTCATGTCCATTGCTATGCACAGGCCAAAGAGAAAAAAAATTTGGTGGAAATTTATTTATTTTTATATTTCCTCGCACACATTACACTGATTACCTGCGGTGAGGCCCCACCGGTAAAACCTTATAACCACCATTTCCGTTTCACGCAATCCTGGGGTTAGTGGCGGCTAAGGTGGACTACATAACATACCGTGGCCCTTTGTGCGATCCTGTGTGTGGCTGGGTGTTCGGGCTTCTGCAAGAATTTACCAAAAGCAGTGTAGGTGCCTTTCATCGCAGGCTGAATCTCTAGTCCAAAAAAGGTTCATATGTTCAGCCCCGCTGGCACGGGCCGCCAGCAAGACAGGCTGAGACCTAATTGACGTCGACAACTGCGTGTGCAATGCCTTGCAAACGCACAACTGTGGATGAGCGAAATTAGGTGACTAACCAGAAAAGAAGACTAACAAGACAGACACTTCGAATACAGCTGGTGTACCTTTTATGTGGGTACATCTAAGCATGGCACTCCGCACTACATTTGTTTAAGAACGTTCACCGATCGCCAATGGAACTCACTCGACCCGTTCTGACCTGAGGCTCACTCTCGAGCCCCGCCAACAGCCACACAGCGGCAAATAGTAGTAGAATATTCAAATGAATATTGCAGGCAATAAAAAGGGAGACTGAAATGGCCATTTCTGGCATACTAACCGTAATCAGCCAGTCATACCCAACCCTAGGAAATATTAACCTGCGTATTCCAATACTACTAGCCACTGTGTGGTTGCTAGCGAGGCTTGAGTGTGAGCCTCAAAATAGAACGGGACACACGAGTTCCATTAGCGATCGGTGAGCTTTAATCAAGGAACGATACTGTCTTTGGACCCCAGGGATCGTAACCCCCTTTCTTCTTCCATCAGGAAGGTTTGTTGATGTCTTCTTTTCCTGTGGTAGGCGGTAGCACAGCTGCGCATGTCTGCACACATGTCATTAGAGATAGATGAGGTTAGTAGGAGGTATCCAAGACTGGCTAACAAGTTCGTAGGTGCAGCATCGATTTAAACAAAAACTGCTCACTGAGGTTGGAAGGCTACTCACTCGCAACTGTGGATTCCATGGTTGGAGTGAGATTATATTTGGTGTCCACTTTTAGCTTGGACGATGTGCGGCACTAATCTCTGACTTAAAAAGCCATCGCGTTTCATTCCTACCTGAATACCTGTTCGAAAACGTACTGCATTGCATAAATGCCCCCAAAAATGATGCTCGTACGAAGAAACTAGTTGATATTCAAGAGAACCTCCAAACTCTTTCCGTCCCATCAACGAGAGTTGTCAGCCTTTCGGAAAGCAGTCTAAAACCCACTGAAACAAGCCTCCTTTCAAAGAAAAAAGGTTCAGTCACACCGTTGTATCTGTAGGTTAGACAGTTACAACCAGTGTGCAAATATTCCTGGAAGACTTACCTTGGACACGATGTTTAATTGTTCTTTTCTTTAACCGACTTAAGAACAAGGAAGTTTAACTAGAGATTTGCCACCCAAATCATATGGGATACTTGATAATAGTAGAGGAGTCCTTCAAGACTCCCATTAAACTAAACTTACCTTTTCTAGAAATACTGAAAGGAAGCGAAAACCGAAGGCATTGAACTCAAGGCAAAATGTACACAAAAAACATCGTTACAGGTCTTGTACGCTCACCGATCGCCAATGGAACTCATTCGCTCCTCTCTAAAGTGAGGCTCACTCTCGAGCCACGCCAGGAGCCACACAGCGGTTAGTAAAGGCAGATGAACAATGCCGGCAAAGACAAAGGAGACTGGAATGGCCATTTCTGGCTTATTAGCCATCATCAGCCAGCCATACCAAACTCCAGGTGGTGCATCATCCAAGGCTCCAACGCGCGACTTGCTGATCCGAAGTCCAACGCTCTTGCCATTTTGTTACGGGCTCGTTGTCTTGCTGATGACGGCTAATGAGCCAAAAATAACCATTTCAGTCTCCCTTATCTTTTCCAGCAATGCTTTTCTGTTCTCTGACTGAAGATATAGTCTTCAGTCTTTATTTTATAACGGACTATTAATCACAGAATGGTATGCCGTTAACTAATCGAGTGCTGATGTCCCGTCAGATTGATGCAAACATGACCAAAGTATCCTTTATAGCTTAAACTAAGGCTGGTAAAAGACCATGACGCGGTCCAGGTGATCTTGTCACAGTGTTGGTCATCAGAAATTTGCTTGCCATTCGACCCTAGGTCAGAATTTTACCGAGGGGGTTTGAAAAATTTACAGTTAATCCAAGTCAAACACGAAGACATCTTAATAGTTCTTGGACGGGCCCAAACGAAGCTCATTAATGTCTCTATAAGGTCAAGAAAAATACAACCAAATAAAAATTAACAAGGGAAAATTGAGGTTAAAAGCAAAAGTATGCCAGAAAGTATTTATCCAGTCCAATGCCCATCTCCACACCTGCGCTACCTATTGGTGGTTTCAGCAGTCCCCGACGCAGCATGATTTGAGTGGGGTGGATAGTTAATTGTTGCCGAAAACGGTAATGGATTAACAAAAACAATGCTATATTGGAGGGAAAATGCTGAGCAGTTCAGTGTTTGCGTGAGCATGATAACGCACGAATCCGGAAAATGCTGCCATCAGTATACTATTTTTAGAAGAGGAGGTTGACTTCAAACAATCCAAGAGGAACGAAGAATGCTCTCTGCCTGCTGCTTTCTTAGTGATTTTGCTGTTAAAATGAACCAACATGGGAGCGTCAGCGTTATTGAGGATGCGCACCTATAAAAAATGACATACCTGGGGTTGTGGTTGCCCGCCTATATACAAACTCACGCCGTGCAAGCCATCTGCAAATGATCTCACTTCTGTTGTTCTTGATTCTGTCATAACATCTCACTCAGGTGGTTGAGGAAGAAGTGGGCGTTAGATGCTGTTCGAGTCACCACCCTGCATCCACCCTGCTGTGGCACACACGACGGACATCGTCTGAATCGATCAACAGGATAACTAGGGGTAAAGTATTAATGTGCAGCTCTCTGTGTTCAATGCATTATCTTCAACCTACTCTTGTCGTTTAAGTAGACCTTATTTGTATGTTTCAAAATTGCTTAGGTAGGGTTTTTCGCTGTGTAGTGCTGGTCGCCCCACCTGTTCAACTTTTTGTTAGAATAGACTGAGACGATTTTATTGTCTTTAACGGATGCAAAGTTGGGTCGTCTCATTCCTCATCGCGATTGCTTACTTGGTTACTCGGCTTCCTTGACAGTGACCATAAATGTCAGCTTTCGCCTACGGTGTCCTAAACCTGGCAAGCAGACACAAACTTCCCTATCCAGCCCAACTTTATTTGATTTCTGCTGTATTTTTTGAAATAAAAATTATTAAGCCTCTACTTCGCCGCAATTTATTTGATTTCTGGTGTGTTTATCGGACATAAAATTAAGCTTTTCCATCATAGTTTATAATTTGGGGGTAAAAGATAACTTACCTGACTTAAAACATCAAACATTTACGCTCTTGGGGTTATACCACGACAGTAAATGGAATCTGTAATGGTCTCTTGCTGTTGAAAGCCTTCCACTGGGTTGAATACAGTGCACATTTTGGGATATAATCTGGACAGTTCCCCACGCATTCACATTGGCTACTTGACCTGCACAAGTTCCCCTGCTTTCACCAGCTATGCCCTACGGCTTCCTTAGTTTCCACCTATCTACTTCCCTACATATACTTATCTTTTCAATCTAGCACTCACTTAGCAGCGCTTTATAGTCTATCAAAACCAAGAAACCTTAGTTATACCTGTTCTGCCTTATTTTTTGCGTTACTTTGGCCCTTATATGCACTTGCCCATGTGCCGCACCAGTAAAACCCATATGTTCACCGTTCCCGTGTTACAAGTGGCCTTGGCTTCCGGCCATCACTAGGACTGCACACTGTAACCTTGCCTTACAAGGTTCTTCCGTGGATTAAAAAATCAGGCTCAAATCACTTTTTCTTGACGTGGGCTTTATGATACTGTCTCCTATGTGGGTCAGAGTCACCATCCTGAAGGCCTGGTGCATTATGCGGAGATGGGCTGTTTAACTTTGTCAGTCACTGCGTCAGAGCCCGTCTCCGATCACTTTGACTTTATCTTGCCATCAGAGCAAGGTGAAGGAGGGAGGAGTGAGTTCTGCAGATGCTGGACAAGTCTTTTCAATAGAGTCTAGTTTGAGCGAAGATCACCGTTTGCGCCAACCACGCTATGCGACACACGCTGGATATCGTCGCATTACAGTCTCCCTAGCCCTTGTCGGCAATATTCATTTGCTTCTTCTATAACTAGCCATTGTGCGGCTGCTGGCGGGGCTCCAGAGTGCGCCTCAAGTCAGAGCTGAACGGACAAATTCCATTAGCAGTCTATGAGTGCTCAACAACGAATGCAAGTCAATATTCACAATATAAACCGGCAAGAAAACAAGCTCGTGGCTCAATGGCTAGAGCGTTGGATTTCTGATCAACGGTTCACGGGTTCGATCCTCAGGTAGTGCACCACCTGGGGTTAGGTATGACTGGCTGATTATGGCTAATGAACCAGAAATGACCATTCCAGTCGCCCTTGTCTTTGGCGGCATTGTTACTCTGCCTCTAATACTACTAGCCGCTGTGTAGCTGCTGGCGGGGCTCGAGAGTGAGCCTCAAGACAGAGTGAAACGATATTTATGCTAGCGATCAGTGAGCATTCATCAATGAATGGACGATCGAACCGTCGTCTGGCCGACGAATACTTAATTTTATACCAGACTGAAAGGGAATATACCAGCTAAAACCTTTTAGTATGGTAAACAATTAAGTAATTTTATACTCCTATCTTGCTGTTGGCAGCTCGTAAATATTATGCAGTAAGTCCCCAGCAGGTGATGGATATCAACCCAAATATTCATTTAAACTTTCAGACAGAGCCTGAAAATTGTTTTCGAAGGATTTAATCCGATTTCGCGCATTTATTTCTTCGGAAATTAAACAGGAGAGGCATAATTGCGTAGTCCGGCGTCTTGATTTAACTCTTCACTGCGTTAACCTCAGGCACCTTCCCTCTAAGCGGTTTCAGGCCTGAATACCGACCACAACTTACGCACACGAGCGTATTCAGACAGTCACAGATAGCCAGATCCCCGTAGGACATGTAACTCACCGAACATCGATTGGTGACAGCTCGACCGTCGCAAGCGACGACATTTTTCGTACGTCCCATGGAGCGGGCGCAGCATCGGTTAATTTTTTGCGCAATATTACAAATGCACTTTGTATATAAGACAGTTGAACGTTCTTCCGCATACAGTGGATGCGCTATCTCACTAAATGCTAACCAAAACTCCGGTGTTTTCGGTAGTATTTATTGTATATAGTGTCTACTGATTCATTTCAGTAGGCTGAATTAATTATGCCTGTTTAAGTCGATGCATTCATAAGTTTACATTTGATGTGCTACCTTACAAGACCTTAACCAAAATTCTGAAAAGTAGTTTTAACGTAGAAAAGATTGCTTTAGGAGGGTTTTAATATAAATTAATTTGCATCTTAATCGCCAGATATTTCAATCAGGACAGGATGTCGACTTTTGAATGAACTTCTTCCCGATCGATCTTGAAAACTAGGCCCTGTAATAAAGAGCTTACTTAAGAAGCAGGAATTTTCTCATTGATTTTTGATGTCATTTTCAAGTTAAATATATTTTCAGAAACCATGTACAGAAATTATTTCTTGTACTCATTTTGTAGCGGATTTTGCCTTTTTCCAATTTGTATACCTACGGAGGTTGTACCTTATTTTTCAAAAACTTTGCAATTTCAGAATAAATTTGAGCCTGAACTACCGTTACACTTGCCTTTAGGAGTTTCAAGCTATAAGTCACCTATTTTCGGTGGAAGAACTTACAGAGCACCCAGAAAATCTGGCATTGAAGGTGGACTTTATTACATGCTTTACAAGCAGCACTGGTAAATGGAAAGGTACGATAGTATATAAGTAGCCATTTTCGACTCTAAAATTCTCATAATTATTTTAAAAAAAACAAAAGATAACCCTTCTCCAAGTAGGACATTTTAAGAAGACGTAATTTATTACCAAAAGAGTACAGCATGATATCGTGGTGTACGTTATCCATAAACTATATCTGGATTTATAAGGGCACAGCATATCAATGAGGAAATTCATATAGTTTACACAGCCATTTTTACTATGTCTATTTGTTGCAAGTGTTCGGGAGTAACGTGCTCAAAAGCCGACATCATGACATAACTGAAATATCTGGGGGATTTAGTTGCAGATTACTTAATATTACAATCCTCCTTAAACAATCTTTTATAAGATAAAACACGTTTGGCATATTTACTAACATAATAAAGAACTGCTATCAAACCTTAAAAACAGCTTAATTCATGAAGCAATTTAAGTCTTCCGCACGTGATATACTAGAAAAAGGGGCAGTTTTCGCTTTTAGGATAATTTATCACTTCCATGTTTTATGCTTTATGAGCAGTAGTGATAAATGGACAGATACGACACTTCGACCGTCGATTTCGACGAGGTCCACCGTATGCTCCACGGAAAGGTGGTGCAGGGACGGTGACTTGCGCGTGAATTAGTTTTAAGGGATATTAGACTAACGCTGCAGCTACCGCACTCTCTCCTCCTCCCCCACCTGAACCCGGTGTCATGACAGAGTAAAGAAGACCGAAGTCGGGAGAGGACGCAGGTAGCTGGCGCGGCCAGAGCCGCCCCTGGGCGTACCACCACACCTCGATTGGATCCCACGGAGTGGGAGTGCCACAAAGGCCTCATTAAGAAGGAGCCATTGCAGCCTGAATCTCAGTCCGCCAGTCAGCCACTCCACACAAAACACAGATTGGGCTGACCACGCGGTCCGAGTTATCCCGTCAGTTGGCAACCTTCTTAGCCACGGCTTTTAACGCACCGTGAGAGTTTCAAGCGCGTCAGATTGTTTATAGTGAGGAACATGCGTTGAGCCGTCAACCTCACTCTCTACTCCACCCCCATAATCCGACCACCATCCGAGCCGGTCAGTTGTCTGATGCGGAAGTGGGCGCAGCTGCTGGTAACCTCATCTACGTGTATTACGTACATGACCTGGTCCCCCAAACACGAGCACCAGGGTTTCACACACCAGGGGTTTGAACGGCTTACATCTCACATGTGGAGATAGCCAGAGATCACGTTAAGAAAGAGCCATCGCAGCCTGACTCACAGACCACTAGTCAGCCACTCCATACAACACACATTGGACTTACTGTGATGTCTGTGTTTAATTGTCCGTTGGCAACCTTCTTACCCATGGCGCTTATCGTTACCGAACTCTCTCCTCCTCCCCCATCTGATCCCGTTGCCATGACAGAGTCAAGAAGCCCGGAGATGGGAGAGGGCGCAGGTGGCTGGCACGACCGGAGCCGCCCCTGGGCGTACCACCACACCTGACAGATACAGTGATTTATAGATGGACATTTCACAGTCTTACGAAAGCTCATAATTGGAAATTCTTAACAAACAACCAGACACACATTCTTCAAGTATACAATTTGCATGAGATATAATCAGCTTTTAACTGAATACAAGAAACATATTTTGCATATGTTTGCTATAAAATATATACCTTCGAAAAAAACAGCTGATACCACGTTCTCTTACTCCTTTTCGCGCAGACCTGGCTTACCAGGGCCAACGCGCACCCTTACACCGATATAAACCACTGGAACCCTCTGCGTAAAACAAATCCCTCATTCTGGTGTCTTCTGTCTTACTCCGCTATTTGATACATTGTCAGATCAATATGGCGCTGCGTGTGCATGTGCTCAGAAATCAACCGCTGCAAGTGACAGTCTCAGTTAAATCCTACTTCAACAAACGGCCAAAAAGCAAACCATCTACTACTCTGTCTGAAGTAGACATTGGGGTTGTACAAACTGTTTCATAAGTCCACCCAGTGACACCCCGCAGGCTCCTCCGTCAACGCCGCGGCGGCTGGCCCCCCAAGAGGAAAGGAATTAGCGATAGCGGAGCTGAATGAGGTTGTTTGTAGTCTCGCACGGGTATCGGAAGGCTCGTTCGTCGATCAGGTTAGGAGAAGTGCTCGTAGCGTTGCATCTTGGGCTTAATCTCGCGATCGCTTAGCAACTTGGCTTATCCAAAGCTGAACTTGGCTATGGGTGGTTGACAGCAGCTTAAAAGCCCGAAGTGAGCACCCCTTCACTTGGTCGGCACTTCTTCCTATACATCCCAGTAATGCAGTACTGCGGTGTTCGCCGAGGCCGAAGGTGAAGGCCACGGCCAAATATCTGAATGAAAAGATGGACGAGAGCTGAAAATGAAGTCGACTCCAGAGATAGCAATCTGCGCGGTCTCCTACAGACCTCGCCTTTTTCAGTTAGTAGCCTGGTACTGCTATTCAAGGAAGACCGTTTTTGCACTCCAGAGGAATTTGCTGACTGTATGCTCTAACCACTTAGAGTACTCCTGGCTACTTTAACATAAAGAACGACTCAAAGGAGAACATAGTTTGAAGTGACCCTACTGTATTCCCTGACAGCTATGGCTGTCCGCCTTCACTGCATGGGTCATCGCATTTGTTTCTTGGCCCAAATCACTCCAGGTAAGTCAAGTTGACCTCATGGGCTCCTGCTGTAAATCAAACTCAATGGCAGGCCTGCCGATATGCGGCCACTCCTGTTTCCTCCTGGTGTCTTCTGTCTAATCCTCTTACGCCCGAATTGACCTGGCTGATACCTGTAGATCGTCCCACCAATTCAAAGGCTTGACAGGCTCAGCAGCAAGGATACGCCAGCAATCTCTGGCTGCAAGCTGTAGACCTCGGCGTTATAGCACTATAAGGCAGAGCAAATAAGCGTGTCATGCCCTCTGATGTGCGATACTTACAGATCATCATATATTTCATTAAGCTAAGCGCCAAATCAACCATTATGACCTCCACTGCTGCCAAAACTCATAAAGTGGAAAGTTAAAGCATTAATTGAAGCGTAACCACCTGCTATACAACTGATGTGTAACGGTGCAACGGCTGGGTGGAGCAAAGAAAAGGGTAGCATTAAAGAAAAAACCGTTATGTACCACTTAGCCAGCAATACTGCTCCACCCTCGGGATCACTTGTAAGAAGAATTGCAAAAGCCTACCAAACCTATGAGTGAGAAGTGGTTCCTTGTCCTGTCGGTTGATATCAGAATTAGTCTGACTTTGCCAGCCTACCTTTCTCTGATTGAGACAGTGATCACCAAAGGAGCAAAGTAGTAAAACGTTATCGAGTATGCGGGCTTCGCCTTCAACTGTCAATTGTCTTTACTTTTAGATAAGGTAGGGAAGGAAAACAGTGGATGCTGTGAAAGCGGCCTGTGCGTGCAATACTGTCCAACCGATTAATTCAGGAGGGTAACAGAAGTAGAAAGAATGGAAGATAGAATACGGGAATAGGAACCCTGCGTAATCCAGACGTCGCCCACTCTATGAATTACGCCTTTAAGAAGACTCCTAGCTCATGGAGATCAAAGAGGTAATCGGACACCTCATTCGGCAGACGATCATTCAGGTGCGACAGGTTCTGACTCAGGAGACTGTAAATACTCTGGAAGATTATGTTTGACTCCAAAAAATTCATCTTCTACTATAAACACCAGCGTAGTTGAAATATTTCTTCTTAGAAAAGAGGTTCTTTTCAAGAGGGATGCAAAGTAACTGATATGGCAGTGTTGTTAAAAAAATCACTTACAGGCAAGTAGTTTATTAATATAACAAACAAGTTCGATATTAACTCTGCAGCAAAATTTACCTTAATACAAACTATATTAAGGCACTGAGACATCGATCAGGCATTCCAACGTACAGGGTGAGAGTCCTCCGCATGAACTTCCCGGGAATATCCGACAGAAAACGATCATCCTAATGCCCAGGTGAGAGAATCAGTACTGATTAAAACTGAAAATAACTTTCCTAACTTTAAGGTCTAATTGCAAAATTTACTTTGCGGAACGCAGCTGCAGAATTTCGGACAAAACGTATTCACTTTCTCCTAATCGAATCGTCCGCAAAGGATGCAGGAATATCAAATAACTCTGAATAAAATATGTGATCATACTAATTTCCGAAGAACAGGATGATTTGCTTCCACGGAGCTCTGACAATGGAGCCAGAAGGCACGCAAGGTCAAGTATTTTGACTGAGGCACGGAAGTAGACCATAGCCACCAGAACATCGTTTCATTCATCGTGTTTGCCGGTGTAGCCAGGTACATGCAGTGGGGATCGTGTGCCTGGCATGCGTAGACGGACTGCCACTGCGCCTACCTTTTGCCCTAATCTTGGCATCGGAACAATGTTGAAGAGAGACGTGAGGGTGTGGAAGGTGTTGTGCAAGTCAATTGAACTTATCTAGTCTTGCCATGGGAACGCCACGGACGTCGGAAGAGAGAATGAGCTGTAACATGTAATTACTTACTATAATCACAGCATGGGTCCGAGATAAAATTCCAGACACACCTGGTTTTTGATCTTATGCCGCTGCATGACGCAGCTGCGAGAAGTTGGGCTCACCAGTGAGTGCCCCAGCGGTCTCCATGCTCCAGCTCCAGTTTCCAGTCAACCTTGTTTAATTTTCGCGGAAATTGATGCATGAACTTGGAGTGAATCCTCTGAAAGAAAGCTTTTCAGGCTCCATCCGAAAGTTGATAGGAATATTTAAGCTGCAAATACATCATCTACTGCGAATGACCGCGTTATATCCGAAAGCTACAAAGTGTAATATTACACGGCTAGTCCGTAGTAGCTGATGGATTTTAGTTCAAATATTCTTATAAACATTCGGGCCGAGCGTGAAAAGGCTTGTTCCTCAGAAATTAAATAGGACAGAATGATATTGATTCTGATTAGATCTTTGCATCATAGTCCAAAGGGCTCCTGGTGATTATTATCATTGTGTCCAAGGTACCGAATATTGGCATGAATAATAGATAAAACTTATTTTTTTAACACAACTCACAGAAAATAAGGATGCTCGCACGCACTGAACAACTTACGTCTTCAGAAGAAATGTGACTCCACCCCGCAAATATCTGGGGCGAATTCGGGGGTTCCGTCGTTAATATATACCTAACGCGTTTCCAGGATTCATTAATAACAGATATTAAATTTTGAAAATCCAGAGGTCAGCGCACCGAATTCGCCTGAAGACAAGTCTTTTTTAAAGACTCTGCAAGTTCCGCGGTTCGCACATATAGCATATAAAGGATTTGATACTTATAAGGCTTACGAATTATAGAGTTGTTCGGCGGAAGCCATCTCGGTTCGTCATGTACCTATATAAAATCTCTCAACTCGTTCATGTTTTCTTGATGAAATTATGCAGGTATCTATCTGTCGAGCTCGAAAGACATTTTGAAGTTCTTGCCCATGATTAGTTATTATGGCAATGTGGAGCAAACACAAAAATGACCACTTCGGAAAACAGCTCGTTTATTTTTTGTCGTACTAGCGGCTTTGAAGTTCTATCACGAAGATTGAACTGCACACGTTTTGTACCCTTGTCCGTATCGGAGCACAGAAAATTGCATCATGCCCCATGATTTGTGGATAGTACATCTGCGAGGAACTGTAAACAGCCAGGTGTTTTGGCATTCAGTTAAACTGCATAATTTTCGCATTTTTCAACTGAGTTTTACACCCAATCGGTGAAACTTCTAAGTCTAGACAGTTTTATGTCTTTGTGCGTTTCGCACTTAATTGCTCCTCACCGCAATCAACGTTAGACCGCACTCTATTATAAGAATGGAGATCAAATTTCAAATTCCAGGTATATATATATATATATATATATATATATATATATATATATATATATATATATATATATATATATATATATATATATATATATGGAATGGAACCGACAAAGACAAGGGAGACCGGAATGGCCATTTCTGGCTTATTAGCCGTCATCAGCCAGTCATACCCAATCCCAAGTGTGGCACACCTGGGATTCGAACCCGCGACCTTTGGTATTTGAGTCGAACGCTCTACCATTTGAGCCACGGGCTCGTTGTTTTGTCGGTTGTGATCGGGAATATGATGATAGTGTGGGGCTCACCGATCTTAAGGAACATGCATGTTCCGTTGTGCCCTGGAGCTCAGACTAGAGCTCCCTCGCAGGCGGTCGCATAGCGACGTGTAGCATATGATGGAATGGAACCGACAAAGACAAGGGAGACCGGAATGGCCATTTCTGGCTTATTAGCCGTCATCAGCCAGTCATACCCAATCCCAAGTGTGGCACACCTGGGATTCGAACCCGCGACCTTTGGTATTTGAGTCGAACGCTCTACCATTTGAGCCACGGGCCTCGTTGTTTTGTCGGTTGTGATCGGGAATATGATGATAGTGTGGGCTCACCGATCTGCTTAAGGAACATGCATGTTCCGTTGTGCCCTGAGCTCAGACTAGAGCCCTCGCAGGCGGTCGCATAGCGACGTGTAGCATATGATGGAATGGAACCGACAAAGACAAGGGAGACCGGAATGGCCATTTCTGGCTTTATTAGCCGTCATCAGCCAGTCATACCCAATCCCAAGTGTGGCACACCTGGGATTCGAACCCGCGACCTTTGGTATTTGAGTCGAACGCTCTACCATTTGAGCCACGGGCTCGTTGTTTTGTCGGTTGTGATCGGGAATATGATGATAGTGTGGGGCTCACCGATCTGCTTAAGGAACATGCATGTTCCGTTGTGCCCTGGAGCTCAGACTAGAGCCCTCGCAGGCGGTCGCATAGCGACGTGTAGCATATGATGGAATGGAACCGACAAAGACAAGGGAGACCGGAATGGCCATTTCTGGCTTATTAGCCGTCATCAGCCAGTCATACCCAATCCCAAGTGTATCCCAAGTATATATATATATGTCAAACAATCGTATGACACTCACTGATGTGGCTAGCTGGTGGGCGGACGTAATGGGATCAAGTGTGATCCTAACCACATCAGTGAGTGTCATACGATTGTTTGACATGTATATATTCCTCACTGCACAAGGCATATGACGTACTGATGATCGGTAACGACCGTGAAACAGCTGTCTACGTCTTGCCTGTTGCACCTATAGCAACATACCTATATATATATATATATATATATATATATATATATGGCAAAGATGTTATACCGTACTTCCGACATAGATACTAGCTAAAAGCCCAGACACGTGTTTCGCCGATGTTTCTGCTGCTGTGTGACACAGCAACGAGGGGTTCGGCTCCTCAGTGGGTCCCCCAGCTTCTATGCGGTTTCTGGTATATGGACTCCAGAGAATAATCGGGTAAATAATTTCTGAAATTATTAAGTGCAGGACATGGAGTCAGGTGCTTCGGACATGCTACTTGTAGTACTACTTGTTTGTAGAATGGGCATTACGTGGTTATTCCACAGTGGTTGATTGTCTTCGACCCAAATGTTCATTGAAATTTCGGGTCTGACCCTAAAACGTCATGTCCGAAATGAGTGTTTTCACTTGTTCTTTTTCCCTTTGGTTGTTCACCAACTTTTTCTTTACGAATTTCGAGGCAGGGCCATATTTCTTAAAATATGGTTAACTTAAAGTTTACCGCTTCTGGAAGCCCAATAGCCATGCTTATTATACCTTGACACAGGCATGATGGGTCTATTCCCTATGAGCAGAATTTACGGAGATTGGACAGAGGTCATTGATTGGACTTATTTTTAGGTTGCGCAACTAAAACTAAAATTGCTGGAAATAATTATTTGCCAGGATTTTCATAATATTAATGTTTGAAAGTTCAAAATTATGAAATTAACGGGCATTTGTAGGCGGAACTTCCAAATAAAAGGTGTTCAAATGCCATCAAAGGTGTAAGCATGTTTCCCTCAACTACTTTGAAGTGAACTGAATATATTAGTTTCAATGATTTAACGCTTAATCCATTTGCTTTTAGCAGGCGTTAGGCGCATTTTCAGGATAACCACGCTTTAGAAACAGGAAAAACATATATGTTGTTGCACGCCTATGCTCATAAATTAAACGCCATGCTTAACCGGTATCTAAGGGGCAGCTATCCTCAAAATGCCCATTACTCCCGATCAAAGAAAATGGATTTAACGTTAACTCACGGACAGAGACTTGGACGTGAATTATTTGTAAGTGATAGTAGACATGCATCGCATTTAACACACTCTCTCTTCCCTCAACGTCAATGTTTCAACATCATGCTTAGCAATACCGTATGAACGCTAAGCAACATAGGCTAATGTGTCATACTAATTTTTACTTTCACCGTGATCAAAAAAGTGCTCAAAACCCAGAAAATTAAGCAATATTTAAAACAGTCGAAAACTTGAATGATGAAAAAAGTTGGAAAGCGGTGCTTAAGTTGAAAAAACAGGTGTTTTTTTGGAGTAGGCATACCATGTAAATTGTATAGATTTTTGGTGTGTAATGTGAATTTACGCTTGAAAATATGCAGTGTAAGGAGTTCATCCTTCCAGTTCTTGTATTCGTACAAAGTATGTTTCACTAGCACGTTACCTTAAAAAATTGAACTCCAAATAACAGTCAACGAAGCCCGGTGGTATATTTTTGAAATTCTCTGACTTGAACGGACTTAGATTTAAGAAGGCAAAACAGGTCTACAACATGAAGAGTTTAGTTTACTGCTATCGGTGGTAATGAAACTAACCGTGTCTTTGGACCGACCAAATTAACAGTGATATGTAAGCCCCATTCAGGGGGACGAATTTTGAAGAACGCCAAACGGAGGTAGTAGATACAACCTCAGACACGCATCTTTGCAGCTGCGTGGTGCAATTACGAGGGCTTCGGACTAGCCGACTTTAAGGACTAGGTGAACAATCACCTTGGTCCTTGCTAAAGGTAAAAGTGCAGTTGCTTTTACCGTGCATCACTTTAAATGGCATTTGGCGGAGGCTCCGATCAAACGTGTTTTCTGCTGCCACTGAAACTTGGGAGAATGATACTTGCTCATTTTTCTGCAAACATTACCGTGCGCTTTATTTTTAGTTTCCATGCGAAATCCTTAATTGCGAATTCATATGATGACTTCGAGTTATGCGTCTCGAAATGCGGTTCAAAGGCCAGATCCATGATAGTTGGTTAAAATAAGAAAATGGAGCCTCTGGAAATCCGATTTTGGGTGTAATACTGTTACCAATAGTGGCAAAATAGACAGAAGAATATAACCGACAAAGACAAGGGCGATTGGAATGGTCAGTTTTGGATTTTTAGACGTTAACAATCAGACCAGCCCAACCGCAAAATGACGCACCACCCGAGGCTCGATCACACGACCTGTTGATTAGAGGTCGAACGCTCTAACACCCTGCTCCACGAGCTTATGGTCTTGTCGGTTTTGATCTTTAAATATTTAAATTGCCAGGTGAAGGCTCACCGATCGGTTAAAGGACTCACTTGTCCCATTCTGTCCTGAGGCTTACCCTCAAGCCCCATCAGCAGCCGACAAAGACAAGGGAGACTAGAGTGGCCATTTCTGGCTTATAAGCCGTCACCAGTCTTCTGCCTATACTAATAGCCAATGTGCGGTTGTTGGCGGTGCTTGAGAATGAGTCCCAAGACCGAACGGGACAAATGTGTCCCGTAACCAATCAATGAGCATTCATCCACCAAGATAATAATACTAGCAAGAACCCTGTTAGACAAATCCAAGCAAACAGGCTTAGCAAAATGGGATAAATCAAAAATACCCCAAGGATAGAGATAGGAAGATCATGTCATCTCTAAACGGTAAATGGCGAGCTTGAGCACATATTCGAGACGGGCACAGATCAGCCTGGAGTCAGAGAGTTCAAAAAATTCATAAAAGCCAAACCAGCCGCTCAAACCTAGACCTGAGAAATTCGCTTTGCATCGTGAACGCCAGTTAACTCAGACGACTGTGTTCCCGTCAGCCTTCATAATATGGTAAAATATGTTTCACAAGTAGGTGGACGCAGGGACGTTGACTTGCGTGCGAATTACATTATAGTGATAGTAGCTTTGCACCGCACTCTTTCCTCCTGGGTTCGGTGCCATGAAAAAGTCAAGGAGGCCGGGTGTGGTCGAGGTGCAGGTGAATGGCGGGGCGTGAGCCTGCAACTAGGCGTGCCACCACACCCACGTGCGACATTTTTATGGGTGCACATCCCTAATAACACACGCCATGTCCTGATCTAGCCACTGGGTTGGTCGAGCTCATCAACTGCCTGGCCCGTCTCGGCGGCAGGGTCAACAAGTAGGGATATTGTTGAGCAGCGCTGCTGGCGCGCAACGCCCTCTCCGGCGTATCCTCACCTTCAACGCACTTTAAATACTTGCTTTTGCTCTGGGATCACTCTCAGCGTCATTTGAACAACGCCATCATCAGCGTGGTTGCCACTACTGATACCACCACCACCACCACCACCACCACCACCCACCACCACCACCACCACCACCACCACCACCACCACCACCACTACTACTACTACTACTTATACTACTTAATACTACTACTACTACTACTACTTATACTACTACTACTACTGCTGCTGCTGCTACTACTACTACTGCTGCTGCTACTTCCACAAAGGCAAGCAGAACTTGCACCGAGGAATCCTATCAGAGTTCACCAAACCCTCCCCACAACCCATAGCACCCTGGTTTGTCCTCTCACTGTTCATCCGCACACAAGTAGCATTACTCTCCATAGCAACCCCTCCCATCGCGACCATCAGTCCTGGCAGTAGCGACCGCAGTATCAACTGACTTGAAGGAGGTGAATCCCATGAAATGCTGCCTGCTTCTAGAACTTACATGTGGGGCAACAAGGATGGAACATGCGGCGCTGCTGTTAAGAAACTATGCGCCGCTCATAGTGTTTCACATTTTGCTATAACCTGCACCTGTGCAACATCCGCCTGAACCAGAAGCACTCACAGTAAACACTAGCATATTGATGATAATTAGCAACAATAGTTCTGCCTGCCGCAAAGGCCAGCGTCTATTTAGGGTCAGAGTTTAATTCGTCCGACACAGACACACGATGCTACCGACTAATGAACATCCTTTGAAGCATCCACTGATAAGAATGACACTGAGAAATTTCAGCGGACAAATTATCACCGACCCTTCGGTCCTTCTCAACGAGGTTACCTAATATTTTGAGGGTGGTAGCAAGTTTACTCAGAGGTTAAATTATGGAAAAGAATATACACATGGCAGTGACCAGCAGCTAGTTTCCATTTTCAACCATGTTCAAAAGAAACGCTGATTCAAGAGGAAAGAAACTGACTTTGAAAGCAGCGAACAACCACGTCCTCCGCAGTGTCCTACGGTTGTCACACTCGTGATAGATCTCAATTTCCAGAGCGGTGCATACCGCACTGGCAACCGGGAATATCCGTTCTGTTTTAGAACATCTGCGAGGCAACTGACTGGAAAGGTGAACGGGTATTTGCTCGAGATCTGGCACGAAAAAGGGTGGACATAGCTGCCCTCAGCGAGACCCAATTCTCCAAACAGGGCCAATTAGAGGAGGTGGGGTGCCGACTGCACCTTCTTCTGATGCGTTCGTCCATAGGCTGAGCGAAGCAGCCCGAGTGTCACCTTTACCATCAGGGAGGACATCGAGGGATGACTTACACGTCTGCCACAGGGCATCAACGACAGTCCTATGACCGTACATCTGCCTCATAGTGGAGCCATACTCCCCACTATTAACAGCGCCTACGCCTCCCCCAATTTCCCCTCTAGTCCAATGATCAGCTCCGACGAGGTGAAGAACAAATTCTATGAGAAACTGTATTCCCTTCTGATGGATGTGCCGAAGGTGGACAAGTTGGTACTCCTTGGAGACTTCAATGCCAGCATCTGAGCCGACCATACTGCATGTGGCAGCGTGCTGGAACCTCACAGAATTGGCAGCCACAACAACAATGATCTCCATCTTCTGTGAGACTGCGCCGAACACCGCTCCCTACTAATCAACACCTTCTTCCACCTTCCGATTCGGGAGAAGGCAAACAAGATCACGACACTGCTGTCCGGAGAAGAGATGGACAGGCCGTACTGGGGACCAAGGTGACCTGCGACGCCGATGGCTGAGCAGACCATTGACTTATCGTCTCCGATATGAGGCTCCGTCTGCATCTTTGCAGGAGACCACAACATAAGGTGTTCCTCAGAACTGAGAGTTTGGTTACAGTGGCTCCCACTTCCTGTGACTCGTATGGCACTCCCACGTACGTGAGATTTGAGAATGCTTAAATGAAGTCTAGAAGATCTACAGCGTTCACCGTGTCGTGTGTGTCTGGCACGCGTAAATGGCTGTTTAGCTCGCTCTCAGCCGCTGTGCCCAATCTCATCAGGATCTAGCTGACGTGTTAGAACTGTCCATTAGTGCATGAGATATATATATATGAACACAGGAAATTACTCCACTCCTCAACCATGGACGTCTTCATTAACGACATTCGAACGCACAGGTCTCATCACCCACCGAACCTGACTTCTTTTGGACAGCCACCCCGTACCATTTTCTATGAATGCTAAAGCAAGAAGGAACTATCGGAGTCGCCTGGTAGCCTCTGTTATCATATTAGTTGACAGTCACCTAAAACACTAAAACTAAAGTGCTGTGTCATTTTCGCTGATCTTTAGTTCAATTATTGTGAGGAATAGTTACATAGGGCCGGCCTAACTATCTTTTCTTGCTACTATTTTTTTTACACAAAGATGATGGATGCGAGTGGATAAGAGATGCGATCAGGTATTTCCATCGTCTTACGTATACAACATTCGGACTGATTCCTTCACTGTACAGAACCAATCTGCGTGGACAGCCAGGCTAAGAAGGAAGTAAGGCTCCATGGGAGACTGCCGCTAGAGTGACATCCACGTTGCGTTTCCACTTCAAAGCACATACACATACGAACAACCATCCGACTCTAGCCTGGTGGGCTTTTGTAATTGAGCCACCATTTCTTATCCTCCACTCATTTGGGAATTTCTTTATATGTACATGGGATGGTCCATTTTTGCTGATCAGACACTGCACCTTACCACTCTTTGTTTATTCGACCTACAAAAATGAGGTCATTTGCACACGCAACTATCAGCGTTTGGAAGGAAGAAAGCTCTGGCGCAAATTTTCGCAACTCATTTACGGATGACCGCTCACGATGCCGACAGTTGCAGCTTTAGGTCACTATGCATCCTTTTTTACCAGTGTTATCACTTTTGCGCAAGCATTTTTATCCACGGTGAATGGAGGTCTTTTTGCTGAAAATTTTGAAATGATGCTTTCAAAATAAAGCATATCTCTTTTACCCTCTCTCATAATTTGACGTGGCACGTACAAAGAAGATGAGAGTGAAACCTGATTGGTGGAACAAATGATGCTGTGGCAACTTCATCCTATAGATACTGCATCCCTTATTTATAGAACTTAGGAACGAATGTAACTATAGATCCTGGATGTGTGACCACTTAACATTTTTGTAGTAATTTTATGAAGAGTTACCGCGAGTAACTGCAAAACCACCTCATAAAGGGTTTGTAATCAAGATGAACTTTTCCGAACCTCAGCCAAAATCTTCATTAATTTAGGTTGCCTGGCGACTAAAAGGCTAATCTACCCGTCGACGCACGCCTGGTTCACGCCCGATGGATCAACTTTTCACACAAACTAGCAAAGGGCACTCTTCTCCAAACTGAGTTCGAACACCACAGAGGTCACATTAAGAAGGAACCGTTACAGCCTGACTCTCGCTCCTAAGAGGACCGATTTGTCCTTTCCGTTGGCAGCCTTTCAAGCCACGACCTATAGCGCTTCATGAGAGGTTAAAATGACCTCAGATTGTTTTATAGTGAGGAAAAATGCGCTGAAGGGCCGCGAGACAAGGTCCTCCGAGTCAATCGCATCGTCTCTTCCCCCCCACCCCACCGGGCGTCAGTCCATCGTCCGAGCGAGTCAGCCATCTGATGCAGGGACTGGGTGCAAGTACCTGGCTCAGCGTGAGCCTGTCCCCAAGCTTACTGCCGGGATTTATGGGTGCAGACTCGGGCTAATGTTTGCCCTGCCATAATCTGGCCTCTGGTTTGGCTAAGCGCATCTCCCACTTGGCCCATCGTAGGGACTCGAAGGTAACTATACACCCTGTATGTCTGATCAGTTTAGAACGTCTTATTGTTATGAAGAATTACCACGCTCAATTGTTAAAACCCTCAGAAAGAATGTGCAAGTTAGTTCGCACGTCTACGGTTATCTTCGTGTCGCAGCCACCGTCTTCGTTAAAGTAGACGGCTTAGGAGGAGGCCAAAGAAAGCTGGATCATAGGAAGGATGACTTATCTCGCATACGCCAGTGCAAAGACTAAATACCAGTGACATAACAGCGAGGCCGTGACAACGACGTTTGACATATGAAATAAACATTCGGTTAAGTACACACCTTGAGCCACGCCCGTACATGCGTTCTTAAACGTTAGCGTGCGTTAGTGACAGTCTGACCTCAGCTGGCACGTATAAAAAATAAAATGTTTGGCATGGGTATCAAACAGATCGAGCACGAGCTCCAGAAAATGCATTCGCTCTACGCAGGAGCTTTTGTTCAAAAAAATAATCAGTTACTGACCTAACTAGGAAAAATGCCCACAGAAAGAGGACTCATTTGAAGCGCCTAGATATGCGCATTTGGAGTCAATGCTCCTGAATTTCTTGTGCTCCAGGGTCAATTAAAACAGTTTATAACAGCCGAAGCTAGAACTGGAACCCTCTTCATAGTTCTCTTTAATGGACGTTATTCCCCTTTGGAGCCTTGTTCAGAATTCTCACTAAATTGTTTCGATCGGATGTTCCGTTTACTTGCTTTCATTAAGTTTAGTGACGTTGTGTATAGAGTTAATCCTTTGCGTTTTATTTGCCTCATCCCTATCGTAGAACCGTTTTCCATTTCGCATAAACTCGATTCGTATTCATCTCTAATAATAGTCGTTACGCTGACACCATTTTTCTTTCGTTCTTCCAAACCATCTTTAGATTACCTGTTGCACGTGCTTCCTGTATTCCATCGCGAATAAACTTTGTTGAAATTGTGCTCACCTACTATCGCATTATGCTTGATTCGGTGAGATCCACCTCTCGTATGCCCGATGAGCTTACGCACCTTTTAGAAGAAATCTCCGAGGGAAAATCATCGGGAGATACCAAAAGCCACTATATCAACTGACAGGACCTACAAATATGAGCAGATACCCACCCCCCCGTCCGGCCGCTACAGTTGCACGGGGGTCTGCAGGGCAATAAAGTCATTTGACAAAGAAGACTGTTTCCGATGTTGACGAAACTGGTCTGTTCCGTTATGTGTCGATCTTGCCGTATGAAGATGCACAGACTACCAAAAACACACATAAGTTAAAGGATTGACCGGTGTTAGTCGCTTGGGTGAGCGTTACACGCTTCTAGGCAAGCCCGTTTAGGTTGCCTGAGAAGTGAAGTCAGCTCTGTTTTGTCAGACCGCAATAGAAGTAAAGGGACGGGAAGTCTGGCATGGCAGATGTTTTCAGGTTTGCTCGTACCTTTCCCCGTAAGACATGCCATCTCAGAGGCGAAACAATTTCAGATACACCTAGCCCACTCTAAATAAATATCTGATCGATCCCAACAAGGAATGGCTGTTGGTGTGACACCGGTGAGGAATCAAGCTCATTACTCAGACGGAATATCTGCCGTGAGTTCACGTGAATGTGGACATCTTCAGTCGTTCTGACCATCCCTCACCCCTCTCGCTTCCTAGCAGTTCGACCGTCGTTACCAACCGTGTCTGCCGTGTGACCAACAGCATGACGACGACAGAAACGGTGACCTGCGCGCGAATTAGTTAACAGACATATGCCGCATCTACCGCACTCTGTCCTCCATGAGTCGTTTGAGTCATGACAGACTGGAGGCAAGATCGGGCGCTATGGCTGACCAAGTTAAACAGCCCATCCGTGCCTATCACCCACGCCTGATAAAGACAACGGTGGACTAGGGTTAGAAAAGATTACTCGTATGAACGGCTTATCAGGCCCGGAAATAGGAGCATCCTGCCAATTTAACATAGGTGGACTTACGATAAATCTCGGGAAAGTTACAAAAGCCGTGTCCAGACCCTAACACTAGCCCTACCATCAAACTAAATTGTAACCTTAAGCTTAACCCTATCCCTACCATAAACCTAACCCTTACAGTTATACACGAATGCAAAACCTTAACCCTTAACATACTTCTGACCGTTTACCTATTTCTAAACTCAATCCTAACCAACCACCTAACCCTAAAACGTAGCCCTAACCCTCGCATTCATCACAAACCTCAGTTCCTCGGGATTTGGCGCAAAGTCACATGCTTCTGGGTGGTTCTTAGTACCGTGTCCTGATTAGGTGACCATACAGGTCATCCTTACTCTAAGTTTGCGCACAAACAGAATAGAAGGACGCTACTGATGCGGGAAGAAAAAATGCCATGGAGGATGCCCAAAGAAGGACCAATTGCTACCCGTTCTGCGAGCCTTACTGAGTTATCCCGTCAGCTGGCCATCTTCCAAGCCATGTCTTTTAACGCGTCTTGGTAGATTTCAGCGTACCAGATTATTTATAATGGGGAATTGGTGTTTAATGCCATGGGGACACCGTCCACAGAGTTGACTCCACTGTCTCTTCCCCTTCTCAGTCATCAGTTCAGTGTCCGAGTGGGTCAGACATCTGATGCGGGGACTGGGCGCACGTGTCCGACGCGGTGTGAGCTTGCATTAAGGAGTGCAACATAATCCAAACTGTGGGACAGTTGCTGTGCCTGTGCGTCCCGCATAACGCTTGCTGTGTCCTCATCTAGCTCATCAACCGTTTGAGAGCAGGTCACAGTGAACCTACCCCGTCACTCGCGTGGGTTTAAATACTGGATCCTCGTTGGCAGGTGACCGCCGAGTTATGACTTGCGAAAGAGTGCGTGAATAAGCCTGACTCACATGTTGTCTCTCTGTAACTACAGTTTGTTTACTTCCCAGTCTTTGGGTTTTCGGTTGGTGAAAGAATTAACTGTTATTGATAACACCAAGTTCCTGAAGAGTATCTGTAACAAAGAACGAAACCTTCCCGTGAATGTCCAACAATGATCCATTTTGACTGAGTAATCCTTCATCTGTACTTCAGGGGTGCACATTCTTGAGGACATGTTCAGTGGCCTGACGGTTTGAAGATAGACCACCGCTCACTTCGGTGCTAGCTGCATCAGAGTTCAAAAACAAGATATGCAACTGACCTGATGACTCTCACTGCTGACACGTTTTTTATTCAATCGAGTAGTGCCCCTCATCCTGAACCACCGGAAGAAAGCAGTCACAATAAGGTGAGTTGCTCAGCGGTGGCCTCACACGCACCCTGCTCCAGAGAAAAGAGAGATTCGCGACTACCGGGTACATGTCTGGGTACAGCAGTCGACCAGGCGATTGATCAACCTCAGACGAGTGCCTTAAAACATTTACCTCCTCTATCCCAAAAGTGAAGCACGTTAAAGGACACAGCGCCAGTGCAAACCAAAATTGTTCGATTCATGCAATTTTGGTCAAGGTTCCCAAATAAAATCCAATGGTCATCAGAGAGGCGAAGATACCTGGACGCAGCGCAGCTTGCAGATATAGTCAGCCTTAATAATGTTCTGTGCCGTACCTCTCAGCGGTTCGCTATCTTTGGCAATGCACGTATTGGGCTTAAACCGCTTTCTTCGCCGGAGATCACGTAAAAGGCTGGAAATCTAGAAATAATATTAATTTCATTGGTTATCTTATGGACCGGCTGCAAGCCTCCGTGTGCAATCGCCACGGTTTTCATCTGAACACCAATCCGAAAATGTATAAAACAATCGTCTTGAAGACAATCCTGTATGAAGCGGCAACCTGGACAGTATACTCCAAGCACGCTGGAAGGTTAAATCACTTTCCTCTTAACTACTTCAGCAAGATACGGAGGCTGAGGTAGCAGAACAGGGTTCCGGACATGGAAGTGCAGGAACGAACCCTAATACTCAGCATCCATGCCATTTTGCGTCAAGTGCAACTGCGATGGAGCGGTCACCTGGTTGGGATGGACGACGAGCTACTTACTCTCAAATGGAGCTGTCGCCACGCTTACTCGCTGACAACGACAAAAACGACGCTAAAATGACACCTTAAAGAACTCTCTGAAGCTACTGAAAATAAACCTGGCGACTTGGGAGGACCTCAATCAGGCCCGACTGGTCTGGAGAAGAGCAGTGAAGACGGGTACAGCAATCTACGAAGCAATCCTGAGTGCAACTGCCAAGGCCAAACGGGCAACTCGGAAGCCACAAGTGCATCCAGTCTTCCAATCTGCCCAAAGAACTTACGACGCACGAATCAGCCTACTCCGACCTCTACAGACACAAAGCAGCTACCACCCGGCAACATCAAACGTTACATCCGTCCATGCCCCTACTGTCACCCCTGCATCAAATCTCACGATGTTCACAACGTTGACCACCCCCACTTCTGGTGATAACACTACCGATATCACGCCACCGTATATCATCGACACCACACTCCCTGCCGCGATTCCCGCGTCGAAAACCACCACCAACGCCATCTCTCCTACCCCCAGCACCGTCGAGACCATTGCCGACGCTCCATCCACCAGTACTCCTTCCATCATCACCCCCACCACCAGAAATTGGGACGTGATGACAACCTTTCCTCAGTGAGATCGCGCATCGGCCTGGTCGGCCACTCGTGAATCCATCGCACCAGCCTCCGGAGCCCCGACATACACTCGCTGCATGCACCATCACTGTGTACACTGCGCACAAACAGTCAGTCACTGCAATACTGACACGCCAAACAAACCCTGCACACCCGACAACTCTCCCATACACCATCACGGACACCACTAATAGCGTCGCCACCTCAACCAAATCTCAAACCCACCACCTAGCCTGCCTTCATTACCACCGCACATGTGCAGAACACATTGGCCTGCAACACATGTGAGATCGATCCCGCCCGCTCCCTCTCCCGTGAGATGGTGGTTATTGTGCTTGGGGGTCAGGTTGCGTATGTGGCACGAGCAGACGAGATCATTAGCCATGTCAGTCACTGCGCCTATACCCCAGAGCAGACCACCGACCGGCTCGGACAGAGGCTGAAGCCTGCGAATAGAGAGTGCGTACGACAGCTCAGCGCCTTTTCCTCACTATAAACAACCTGACACACTTGAAGCTATCACGGTGCCCTAGACGCCGGGGCTTGGAAGGTTGCCAACTGACGGGATAACTCGGATCAGGCAGTCAGCGCAGTGTGTGTTGGTCGATCAGTGGAATGAGAGTCAGGCTGCAATGGCTCCTTCTTAATGCAGCATTTATGGCACTCCCACTGCATGGGATCCGAACCAGGTGTGGCGGCACGCTTTGGAGCGGCGTCGGCCGCGCCAGCACCTGTGCCCTCTCCCAACTCCGGTCTTTTTGACTTGGCCATAACACCGGGCCCAGGTGGAGGAGAAGTAGAGAGTACGGTAGATACAGCGTAAGACTACGACAACTATAATCTAATTTACGAGCAAGACACTATCCCTGGGCCGGTGGACATCATGAAAGACGACGATTGCATAGTCATGTAATATATATGGCATGCGACCTCTGGCGAAACGTTTGTTATCGCGAGTAGCAACCTGACGGGCTGACAGAAGTGGATCGAGCTAGATTCTAACTACAACGATGAAGGTGAGAGGCCTACTTGGCAAGTACTGGAATTGTCCTCATCACAAAATGAAATTTACGGAGCGTCTGTCCTGTCGATACAATGGCGGCAGAACAAGGGATAATTTAAAAATATTTTCCATGCAAAACCTTTAATGAAATTCCTGATATCACAGACAGTCTGCGCTATAAACTGGGATTACAGAAAGAGCACAAGTCAAATTAAACAGGAAAACATCGCAATCCCATAGCTGGAGCTTGGGGATTCAAAACAACAAGGCAGGGGAAGAAGTCGCCAAACCGGGAAGACGAAGGTGAGATCAATTGGGTTACATTATCTGCGTCAGGTGCCACTCACCCACTTGGGGATTCAAAAAAACAGGGCAGGGGAAGAAGTCGCCAAACCGAGAAGACGAAGGTGGAATCAATTAGGTTAATCTATCTGCGTCAGGTGCCACTCGCCCAACTGACCTCCAAGCTGCAGTTCGTGCTGGTGGAAGCGACGTAGGGAGCCCCTATGACCCACAGAGATCATTGTGATTTTGCGGTTGGCAATGCTCTGATAGGCAGATATCTCGTCCATTTCACTGAGTTGGCTTGTGGCCTCGTCTAGGACCACTAGAGGTGGCTGCTGGTAGCAAAGACGCGCCAGGGCCAGACGCTGCTGCTCCCCCGGCGACAATGTGGAACGCCTGGAGGGAACGAAAAGGCAAAGAAAATAGAGTAAGGACAACAGTATGAAAAAGTTTAGTGAAGGCACACGCCGCATTGGTTGCGGGGCACTAAATAATCGGGGAGTCAATAGAGTGGCAGGAAAAACGTCGATATTTTCCGCATCGCTGACAGGCCGCAGACGAACATAGCTCAGGCACACGCTCGCACTTAGAGCCGGTGGACAGAACATCAACGGATGCCTCTGAACTTGGCTGAGCATTGGCTGGCACAGCCTATTGAGCTTCTTGCACGCTCCCAGTCACAGCACAGAATGTCTTTCGATTTTTAAATTCCTGAAACTTGAGTTACGGGACGTGTTTTTCCAGTTGTGCCTTAGGGCTCGGCATGGACCAAAAATATATATGCTGACAAGAATCCCGAAAAAAACAAGAAGGGACTGGAAAGGCCATTTTTGGATTACTAACCGTTGTCAGTTAGACTTACCGAAATCCAGCTTTTGCCACACCTGAGCCCCAAACCCGCGTTCTTAGACCATCTTATGTCTAAGGCTCTACCAACTGAGAAACAAGGTCCAATTGCCCTATTGGTTGCGATCGATGACCGATATATAGACAGCCTGCATTCTCAAGTAAGCAAAAACGGGCCTCAGCCATTTGAGGCATGGCAGCAAAAAAAACGAAAGCGATTAAGGTGGTCGTTTGGCGTGTTTGGTGGCGTGATCGAGTCAGACTCGCGCGGTCCGCGATGAGGGCATACAAGAGTGCAGAATTTTGCAATGTCAACGGCAATAACCGAAACTGACGTTCTACGTGGAAATCGGTTCAAACTCTTGAAGTGTTTCGGTTGAGATTTAGCATCCGACTTTCTCGACACGGCAGGATACAAATGGCTGTATGATGAGTGGAGAAAACTGAGAAACAATAGTTCACCGACATTGGTGGAGTGGATGCTCACCGATCGATTACAGGAATCACTCGTATCGTTCTGCCTAGGGTCTCACTCCCGTGACCCAACAACAGCCGCACAGCGGCTAGTAGCAATAAAGGTAGATTAACAATGCCAACGAAGACAAGGGGACTGGAAAGGCCATTTTGGACTTATTTGCCGTCGTAAGCCAGTCATATCCAACCCCAGGTGGTGTATCAATCGAGGCTGGAACCCGCGACCTGGTGGTTACCAGTCCAACCCGATCGAAACTAGGAAGACAACGAGTTCGTGACGCAGTGGGTTAGAGGGTCGGACTCCCAATCAGTCTATCGACAGCGTGTTAGCTCCCCTTTCATCCACCGACTGTCCAGGTTATGGGACTCTGAGCTCGATCTTTCAACGCCGGTTTTTGGAATTTCCTACCACATAGCATACAGTCTACTGTAGTCTGACTGCTGAGCACCACGCGGACCTTGTCCGAGGAGTGGCTATACAAGTGGATTTGTTACATGCCACTCACTAAACAAGGAACTAATAAAGAGATTGAAAAGGTGATATAAAGACAATGGACAACAGTAATCCACAGACTATACTGGGCTCACCAGTCCTTGATCTGCGAGGCGTCCTTTGTGTTGCTGTCTGAAGTCCCGGCCAGGCTGGCCGCAGGCTGATAGTCCGTCACAACAGGAACGACACCCCTTGATGGGATGGCGGTCAATTTGTCAACCGTCTCGCCCGGAATAAGCCGAAATTCATACAGGCATTTGAGAGCATTGGACACCGATTCGGTAGACCATCTTTCCGTCGTTGGAGCCTCTACATTGAAGTGATGTAGGATGGTAGATGTAAGTGATGTGATTAATTTTGGTGTGGTAGCCAGTACTGTTTCCAGTTTGGAGTAAAAAAACAACAATCAATGTAAACTACCACCAAAAGTCAATATATGAGGCTTCAGTGAAATCTGTTATGATAAACAGCAATGGGGCATAAGTAACGCCCTGCAAATACGACCAAAATATCTCCTTCCCCATGGTCGAAGATCGTCTATCGAATTTTAAAAGGTTTTTGCAAAGCACTCAACTTGAAAACAACCTGTCAATAACAGTAGATGTGGATGTAGGAGCCCGGCTGACAGTGCCGAAGTTTGTCTACCTTCACCGCGCCTGCAGTAGTGCTTACACTTGACAGACAGTTCGAACGTCACGGACGACGATGTCCCCGAGTGTTCCATAGCATGGCGGGTGCAAGGAAGGTGGCATACGTGCCAGCTAGTTTATAGGGATAGTAGACTTGCGCTGCATCTGCCTCACTCTCTCTTCCCTCGCTCACCTGAACCCGGTGTAAAGAGATGGGTAGCAGGATCCGGTACGGTGACTGACTGAGGGTAAACAACCCGTCTACGAGTGCCACACACACATCGTCCAAGCAGGGATGGACTAGGTTTCCAAAGAAAAGAGCGGCTCGATTGCCATCTAAATTTGAGTAGCATAGAGGCCGCATTAAGAAGGAACCACTGCAGTCTGACTCTCCGTCCTGAGATGGCCGAGTTATTCCGTCAGTTGACATGAAAAATGCAGACAAACAGACAATTCGATTTCATTTTTGCCCCAATGGGCATAATGCCTCAAGGCACGCGTCTGGACTGTGTGTGCAAAACACCATTTTCTGGGATAGGACAAGCAATTGCTAGTCGGACAGATGGAAATAAAAGTGGATTTCTTCTGAAGCCATTTCTATTTAAGTTGAAGGTTTACCTAAAATAAGGGCGGCATGGGACACATCCGGTTGTGACGACCTAACTCCCCAGAGGCTCACGAGTTTTGGACATGATCGTTAAGTTTATTGTGGCAATTATGGCGACTTCCAGCGCCAGCTGGTGAAGTTGAAAGGCGGAAGGAATTTTTCAGACGTCCTAGGCCTTAATGGCATCTAATTGGTCGAAAAATTCCGTTTATTGGGTCTATTAGCAGGTTACGTCAGGGTTTAGCATTGTGATCAATAATACTCCAGTGTAGTAACAACCATGTCCTGAGGGAGCAATCGAAACTAGCAGATTTTATTTTGGATATAACATCCCTTTAAACTAGGTGTGTTTCAACGAAGATTAAATGTGAGAGAGTTTGATGTTTCTAATCGTGTAGCGCAACCGTGAAATAATATGCCCGAGGTAATTGACAGATTGCAGTCTGTGGAGGCATCCAATCATCGCTTTGGCAGAGATACGCTACAACAACCAACGGAATAGGTGACTATGTTGCCGTAAAAACAAATGCGCATGCACGAAGCTATCTCTGGGTGCCCTTGACGCTACTGTTTCTTTACACTGCTGCCAAATATGCCGATTTTTATGTGAGTAAATGAGGGGTCAATGCGCAAGCCAATTTCCCTCAAATAAACTAAACTGAACTAGATTGTAAGAAGACAGAGTGGAGCCAACACTGGGGATCCATCTGCACGGCAAATCAGTGCGTCCACTCCTACAACAAATCTGACGTGTCCTGTCAGATTGTCAACTGACGAGATGAATCGGTCCTCATGGTGCTTATTTTGTAGTTACTGGAGGGTGACAGTCAAACTTCAATGGTTCCTAATTTATATAGGCTTGATGACACTCACATTCATGTGAGATCCGAGTTACCACCATTGCAGTCTTCTGGCGCATACCGTGGGCAGTAGGTCATGTGATTTGCACGCGTAAACGGACTGATCAGTTCCGTCAGCCCCTGCGTCCTCGCCCACCTCGGGTCGCTTTGATGGTGTCTTAAAATCGGAAGAATGAGAGTGTGGTAGATGCTGCCTCAGTAAATCATGCGCAAATCGCTGCATATGCTGGGCCCACCCATCAAGTGAGATACAGAGTAGACGGAGTCGCTTGCGATGGTCAAAATATCCTAGTGAGGTGATCTACCATCCCAAAAATGTTAACGATAAAACAGCATGAAAGTGACGCCTTTAGTACCAGTGTCCTTGTGGGTGTGTGATGGACGACATCGAGAACACAAAAAGCAGGGCTTCTTGAGCGTCGCTTCATGATGTGGCTTCGGTGGTGGATTTGAAGCAAAGAGGAGGAGATGGAGGAGACGAAGAGCCCGTCTATCAGACTCATCCAGATCCTCCATCAAGATGAGAGGCTCCGGCAGCAGGTATTCCAGTATGTCCGGCAGAACTGGGGGCAGGTAAGGACGCTGCGGCATGTATGCAATCTCGGAGGATCTCAGAGGCGTCGAAATACAGACTTTTGTGTCTTCTCCTAGGCCGTCGACGGAGGTCTGGGGGCTGGAAGTTGGCCAGAGGCCCGCCAAGACACGCAAAAGAGAGGTCTTGCCGATTCCACTCGGGCCCGTGATGAGCAGGGACTCACCGGCTCGAACGGAAAAACTGAGATCTACAAGGATACAGTTCCAGCAGTTGGAGAGACATAAAGAAACTGTAGATTTTTGGGACCAAAGTTCAAGCATAGAAGCCTGAGGGCTTCTGGAGTTGTACTAACCTGAAAATCTTGTACAGGAGGCTATTTGAAACTTACGGAGCAGCAAACTTTAAGTTCTTTAAATCGGGACTTCGTTCCAAAGGGGTAGAGCACCTTTTGGAGTTCTTACTACCAGGGCAACACTTTACAAGCACAGGCCTAACCGGAGTTAAATTTATAATGAAAAACAATGGTTAATGATTATAGCGTTGAACTTCTGATCAACAGGTCGCGGGTTCAAGCCTCGCGTGGGGCGCCACCTAGGATTGGGTATGACTGGCTGATGACAGCTTATGAGCCAGAAATGGCCATTCCAGGCGCCCTTGTCCTTGACGGCATTGTAAATCTGCCATTACTGCTACTAGCCGCTGTGTGGCTGCGGACGGTGCTCGACATTGAGCTCCAAGACACAACGGGACGAGTGAGTTCCGTAAGCGATTGGTGAGCGTTCGTCAACGAAACCATTACATTTTACATAAATATTCGCCTAAAGTAAGTTTAACCAGTAACACGAATGCAGACAAGTATCGCATGTTGACATTAAAAAACTAAGCAAGGTTTCGTTTTTGAACCAGCACGTATATGTTTTTTTAAAAATTAATTCCTAATTAATCACGGACTTGGAGTAAACCAGTCTGCAGAGATCAAATCCTGCGAAAATTAAAAAGCAGCAATCTCCAAACTGGAGTATTTATGAGGAAACGCACCAGAAACGCTGGGGGATCCACTGATGAGCCAAACCCATCGCAGCTGTGTCATGCAGCGGTAGACTATCAACAAAACACGTGGCTGGACTTTTAGCTAGTACCTGTACTACTGCCAGTATAGTGTGTCGTGTAGCCGCTATATGACTCGAAATTGTGACGTCCATCCTCTGTCACACTGAAACGTCATTTGGACAATGCCCTCTAATTTAAACCCATGCTTAAATGATCTGATCATTGGTTAACGAGAGTCAGCAGTTTTGCATCTCTGAAACCCAACCCGCGCCCCGAAATCCAGCCAAATGAACGCGAACGGAGTTCTGACAGTGTAAGTCACAAGGCACAATCACGAGAAACCCAACGCAGGCATAAGTTACGACATATACGTGTGCTATTTACTCTCTGTTCCTGAGCTAGCCAGCGTATGGAACTTCAAAAAATTAATTACCAGCAGTCGACCACTGCCGGTCGCCCAAATTGAGGCTGCTCGCAAAGTTTTCGCAATCACCAAAACGTATCTATGGACCCGGGCATCTGTCCGGCCAGTCTTACTATACGCTTGTGAATTCTGGGCTCAGTGCCTGGAGGATGAAAGAAGACTGGAGGTAATTGGTCGCCGCCGCGGCCTCAGAAGCGCCCCTTAAGTAAGCTACACTGCCTTGGGTTCGAATAAGATAGTCTGCATTCGGTGCAACATCACGAGGATATCTCTAGCCATCAAAGAAAGACGACTTACGTGGCTTTGACACGTCATTCTTCGTTTACCTCGGGGTTACGACCATCCCTTCGGCGCCGGTGCCCACCTGGAGGCATCGAAGAAGAGGCCAACAAAAGCCTACTCCGACGAAAGAGATCAAAGAGGCTTTCGAACTTCCTGTATTCGGTCTCCTTCGAAGAGAATGGATTGCACACTACCAGGCCTGCTGCCGCGGATGGTCATGCGTGCAGAGGTTCAGTTCGCGACATCATCCAGGGGCTAACGAGTACGATCGCAGCTGTACGAAGTACAAGCGCAAGTAAGGAATGTCTGTGCTCCATTGCCAACATCCCATGCATGCTTTCTAGGACTAATGCGGCTATAAAATGAGACTGCAACTTCGCCCTAAACGACAGCATGGACTGGAAACAAAGCCTTCGTGACTGTTCCTTTCGGATGCAGCTCGGAAGTTTATGCCAAAAAAATGTGAAGTTGAAACTATCCAGCCCTTCAGAATAACTGCGTAATCTGCAGAATTAACAATTCTAGCCTTCAGTCACAGACCTCGTAGCTAACGACCACTGTGTCAATTCGAGGTGACGAGCTGAAACCAAGAGATTATTAGACGCGTTGTCTAATTTAACTATTAAGATGTATGACAGAAACGAGCAAGTGAGCTCTAAAAAAGCAATTCAGAAGGAGAAGATGCGATATCTGCAAGTTCATTGGCCTAAGGTTTCGGATTCTCGTTCAAGCACATCATCAGAAACCCTTAGCTGCGGAGGCCTCTGATGATGGGTTCGAGTAAGAATGCGAAACGGCAGGCCAATAAACGTCTTGTTACAGAGATCGAATTTTGTCCTTCTGGGTTAAGGTTTACTTTTTCACAGTATTAATCAAAAGGTGCAGCGAAAAAAATTATTTAAAACAATTACGGGATCACAAAGTGACATATGATTGCGCAGGATGGAGAGAAAGGGGAATTAATCAATAGACTGACCTTTTACAATGAGCTTGAAGGGTGTCGTTGGTGTGTGGAAAGTCAGTCTGTTTACTTCCATGAGAATTGTCCGTGATGCGAGTTTCAGCCTGTATGGAAGAACGAAAAACGCCCAAAAAGTTAAAGAGAAGATGGTACCAGGGTCGTCCTAGCATATTGTCGATGCCGACTGCACCCCAAAACTCATGGAACATTCCCTTAAATCATCGAAAACGTGTGGAAAACCGGTATACCAGTGAATAAACCCTGGTGGCCAAGAATGAAATACCACTACCCCTCCACTGAATTTAAATGGTCAATTATTTCTTGCTTGGCTTCGACGTCCCGGAAATAATACTTTCGACAGTAGGATCACCATCTACATTGCCTCAGATTACGACGGCTTGACCGTCGTAGTGCGAGGAGGTCCACCAGGTTCTCCACAGAATGGTCGCCCAGGGCGGTGACTTACACGTGGGTTTCTTTGAAGTGGTAGCAGACTTGCGCTGCATCTCCCACACTCTCTTTTTATCCCACACTCGTCCGTGCCCGTTGCGGAGACAGAGTCAAGAAGACCGGAGGCTGGAGAGAGCGCGTGTGGGTGGTGCGGCGTAAGCATGTGCCACAAAACGCCCTCCCTCATCCGTAGCACTTTTTATGGAAGCACATGCCGTGACCTGATCCAAACCCCTCCCCCCGCCCTGCTGGGCCAGCGCATGTGGCCCATTTAGAGAAGCAAACCCTAGTGTGCAATGTTTCATCCAACGTTTGAACATCTACCTCGAGGAGCATACCTTTGCAAGTATACCCACGGGAGTAAGGTTCAGTACTTTAATGATTTAGGGCATAGTAGCAAATGCGCAGTTTACAAATGTACGCGCTAATATGGGAGGGACGCTATCGGGGGTTGGTTCTACTGGCCCCGTTCTCACGGGCATTATGGATAACGATGAACAATGGAGGCCATGGGGCTGTCACGGGATTTAATTTCAGCGAATGGATATTTCTTCACTCTGCCTTGGCCTCCAGTGGTGGAAATTTTTCCCAAGCAACGGACAATATTTTTCTCAAAACACACTTCGATAGGATAGGCATTTACACCGGTTTAGAATGTTGCTATAAAGTTGACTGTTTTTCTTAGAACGAGGTTGGCAGCAACTTGATTTTGCGGTTCCTTTCAAGGAAGTATATATGTAAATATGCCTTTGTCCTGTAGAAATGCAATATTTCCGTAAAGAACAGTTTAAGAAGCCGGATATTTTGTCCAATCACGGCCAGTATTGGATGTGTTCTGGGTTGCCAAAAAGCTACATGATGCGAATGCACCAGCAAATGAAAGTCTCAAATATTTTCGGGTTTCTACGAAGGATGCATAGCCCTTCTATTAGGTAAGTAAAAATAGCATAATTGGCAAGCGGTCTTCTAGAAAAGTATGCGCAAGCCTCCTCTACATCGAGCCACATCATCTGAGGGGCTTGGAATACGTGAGCGTGAGAAAACTTTGTTTTACAAAACAGCGACTACTCTTTCTTTTTAAAAAAGGTTCTTGATTTTTGCAACAAATCGAAACAAAGGAAACTGTCTAAGTAGTGATTTAACCCACTGCATCGTTGTCGGTGGCCCCAAAGTATTTTCTAAGGAAAGTTGGCATACCATCATGTCAAGAGTAATCCAAGACTCAATCTAGTACTGTTGAATATCATGAGCTCACCAGAGGTATGAGTTTTCGATACCAAAAAAATTGTTCCCAAATCAGCTACAACGAATAAAGTATGTAACAATTAAGTATCCGTTCGGTCAGTCCTCCTAAAGGGTAAACATTAAGAGAAGTAAAATATGGCGGTTTCGGATCAAGGTTGTCTTTGAGGAAATCTTACTGACTTATTCTCGACTGAGACAATTCGTAGTTACTTGGACAACGTCGCCAACAGCTCACAGGACTAGCCTCAAAAAAACAGCTAAGGTGGTTTCGGCAAGATTTTACTTGCATGCCTCATCACATCCCAGTGCTACTGCCTAAAATCTGATTTTGTCGCTTTGCCGAAAGTATAGCTGAGGCCGGACAAAATCCCTAGATGCGGCTTCGGAACCCTCAGCCTTCACTCTCAATTGCTGGTCGAATGTTCCAACTCCGTCGCACTCGTATACGCGAGATCACCGATATCAGGCAGGCATGCCCTCATCTATCTCAAGCGTAAGTGCGCCACAAATGCATTTAACAGCAAGTTTATTAGCGATGATAGAAAAGTACGAAAGACAGGCTACTCGTGCGCGGAAGTGACAGAAGTCGGGAAGCGCATGGACAGAGTTACCTGTACATAAAGAAGGCTATTCTTTTATTACTTCCCAGATGGTTGTATAACCATACTGCTGGTGTCTTCTACATGTATTTAGACCGATCGGGAACAAAATTTAATTGGGCAGGGGGGTGAGGGAGAGTACGGACAGTATCTTCCAAAAGACAAAAGTCAGAGCACATACCGCGAACATCCACTTTTTTGAATTTTCGCCTACGGATTATCATCTCCTCCGTTTTAGTAATTTATGTACAGTGACCGATCTCATGAAAGGTTGGCCGAAATTCTGCAATGCATTTTTCGATCAGCAAGCATTCCTTATGTGTGGTTGTCTAAAGATATTGCAAACGCGCAAGGATGCCGAATTTTAAATTTTTGCTTTGTTCGCTGCCTGCAGAAACCACACTACTGATTTTCGAGGCCCCTACACACTTAAATATATTTAAAAGGAAAAGGTAAGCAAAGGTATTCTTTCTGGTACTCCACTGGTAGAAAAGTCACGTCTTCTTCCTGTTCTATACTCAAAGAAAGTATATATTTAGGTTTTAAACACGTTTTCAAATTCCCGAATACTTTGATTCTGATCTACCGTAGAGTTTGCGTTCAGGGTTTCCAGTCCACTAGCTAGATGCTTTCCAAGTAAGGAAAATTATACTTTCCTATATGCTATTAACAAGATAATGTGTCGGTTTCATAAAAATTGGCAGTGGATGTCCGATACTTCCTAAGGGGCATTATTAAACGTATGGATACGATGTTATTTGAGTGGATATTGAACGGTCTTAAAAAAGATAACAATTAAAAACTTTTGCGATGGAGTACCCACAAAGACAAGGGAGCCCAAAAGGGCAATTTCTTGCTTATTAGCCGTCATCAGCCAGTCATACACAATCCCAAATGTGGAACACCTAGGATTTGAACCCGGGATCATTGGTCATTGAGATAAACGCTCTATCAATGAGCTACGGGCTCGCTGTCTTGTTGGTTGTGATCGAGAATATCAATCATGATGAAGTGGCGCGCACCGATCAACTCACGGGGCATGTTCGACCCGCTGTGCCTTGGGGCTCAATCTAGAGTCCTTACAGATCGTCACATAGTGACTACTAACATATACATGTGATGAAGTAACTACAAAGACCAGGGAGACCAGAATGGTCGTTTCTGTCTTAATAGCCGACATCAGTCAGTCATACCCAACCCCAAGTGTGGACTACCTGGGTTTGCTGCCGCTACCAACGACCCACGGGCTCGTTGTCTAGGCTGTCAAATGAGAATAAGAAAGGATATTTTATGCATTTTACGTAAAAAAACATAGATGATTTCATGAGGGCTGTAAAAATTAATATAAGAATGCATACGACTTAAGTAGTCATTTTTACTAAGTGCGATTTTTGCAGGTGGCTAAAAAAGCATTTAAAAGCCGACATCCCCGCGTACCCGAAAGATAATGGAATTATGCCGCATATAGTGATCGATTTTCCGATAACCCTGAAATAATCTTTCCTAATCGAAAACGCATTTCAGAAATTTGCTTAACTTTGCGTAAGATCGGCCACTCACTGTAGGCACAGTATTGACAATGAAAATGTCCTCAAATTCACCTCATAAGTTAAATCCGAACAAGATCCCAACACACCTATGACAGTGGGCTCCTTTGTCTACCCGATAATGGGTGAAAACGTTTACAAACGACAGTACGAAAAGGGAATCTTTAACACCTTCCAAACTGCTAGCTAAAAATATTAAGTTTAGGCTTATTGAGACCTACCCTTCTCACTCAGAGCTAAAACCCAATTCTAAGTCACAGGTTGAGCAAACAGCAACCCTCAGTATGGCTCTGTCCACAGTTATGGAGGTAAAATGCATACATCAACCCAGGATTTTTGAAAGCTTTGGAGTAGGTTTTCATTCTATCGCATTGCTTTCATCTGCTCCTTTATGTGTGTCTGTATTTTTGTATCTCTGGTATTTCTTACCTGCATGTTGGTTCATAAAAATTTAATGGTTATGGACAGAATTCCGGTGCAAAAGGTTACGACGTACAGAAAAATTATTCTAGGAAAATTAGGTAGGAAGTTTCGTTGGGTAAGAGAAACGGCCGCACCCTAATAGAATATGAGATGAAAATAGGTGCAACCACCACCAACTCGCTGCGGGCCACTGCTCAGTTTCTCCATCTGTGACAGAAAACGGACGCTTGTGAAAAGCTTGTGAAACGGGAGATGAAAGACCCCACGAACGAAGTAGCCCCATTTAATGGTGCCTAATAGTCGACATGTGCATAATTTACAAGTGGATTCGCCCGGTTCTAAATCAGATGGACCAGTCTGAATCACCTGTGAGCCTCGTTAGTATGTACCGAGAGGTTGGACTCCTCTTCCGAGGGGTTCGGCACTTCAACGGATAGAACAATTGGTCTTCACCAACTATAAAACCAAAGTTTTGGGCTCGTTATGTCGATGACAAAAACATCTGACATCGAGCACTTCATATAATTTCGAAACTCGGTTGACCCAAATATCCAATTAACGATGGAAGCTGAAACAAACAACCAAATTCCCTTCGTCGATGTGCTTGTGCACCGGTGTACAAATGGACAATTACAAATTACAGTCTTCAGAAAAGCCACTAGCACAAAGCAAATATTAAACTTCCATGACAATCACCCTCCGTCTCACAAACGTAGGTGGGGCTGAACACTATTCCAAGGAGTTGAAACACATCGCATCACGCCAGTTGACAAAAGACTTGAATGACAGTACCTTCATGACCTCTTCCGAGCTTATTAATTGATATCGATGTCCTGGCACACTGCTGTGCTAAACTGGACTACTGAAATTTACAGTATTCAGAAAAAGCAAATACTATGCTTTAAACAGCAATCTAATTTGGCCCAATTGTGAAAAATCAACGACCTCGGTGTGATTCAAACCCATGCAAGCAAGGGGAAGGCTTTGATACAGCCAACGCTCTAGCCAACTGAGCTACGAGGCCCTACCGGAGCCATGAGTTTAATCACACTTGGTTCAAGTTACCCGCCCAGCCTACTGCACCCACAAATTCTGATATAGTAAACTGACTGCGCAAGCAGGATTTACTAACCAATCAATCTAGAATCCACCAGACGACGACCAGGTGCAATTAAGTAAGTAAGGGGTTTTGACAGATTTGATTGAACTCAGGGCTCCCGGTGGGGCCTCACAGCTCAGTTGGCCAGAGCTGCGGCTGTACTAAAGCCTTTCACTCACTGCCATTGGTTCGAATCCCACCGAGGCAGCCGAGTTTTTCACAAGTGGCCAAATTAATCATTCAAATCTGTCGAAACCCCCTACTATGTGAAGGTAGCCAGTGCGTCAATTCCCATTACCAGCCTCTAGGGTTTATCCCACCACTGGAACTGGTGAGCGTTGACGCTGAGTCAGTGATTAACCGTTTTAGGTGCGAAGCACTACTGTGGCCTCGGGATAAGGGTAGAGCTCATCGTTCACGTCGGTAAAACAATCGTTAGTATGCACGCATAGGTTGGCACAGAAGAGAATCAGCCGGTGTCAACTAAGGGACTCGAGTTTCGGTGTGATTAAAGAACGCAGCTCTAGTCTACTCAAGCTAGTGCGTGTTCTCACGAGTCAAAGTGGTGGTAACGAACAAACCCCTTACCTCTCCAGCTTATTCAAAGCCGGGATTCCATCGTGACAGACGGGATGAACTACGAGAGTGAGAGAGAGAGAGAGATAGAGAGAAGGATTGTTTTGTAGTGATCACACTTTATAGCATGCCCCGTCTGACATTTTGAAAACCACCCCGCATGCGTCTAACTCTACATCTACCAGATAAGTTTCGGATGCGTAAGAGCGCCGCAGGAGAAGCCGAGGATTCAGAAAACTACCGTTGAAGGTATCGGCAGTTTACCCTCAAATTCACGCCTACATTGAAACATTATCGAGATGGGTATTCCTCTGGGAATCAGCGAACAGGCTGTTTTGATTAGATAAATATTAGCTGCACAAACACCGGTCTCAAAGCATTCACCGAGGATAGTCGCATCCAGTCGCTGCAGGAAGCTCTCCAGGCCTCGCATTTTTTTATTATCCTACTATGCCTTATGCAGTTAAGAACAGTCATAACTGCAGAAGTTAGTCAACATAACCCCGCAGAGGATTTTCCCGAAACAAGCGTCGAAGCAATCCAGCATACTAGACGACGCAGGAACCATTTCAGCCCAAATTTCGTTTCTCTTTGACGAAATAAAATCGAACAGAGAGTCATACAAAAGGCGGAAAGAATACTCACCCATATTCCCCAGAAAGGCTTTGAAATGATGGATTGACCGTCGGAGATGCTGTCATTATCCTCAAAATCACTGTCATCTCCCCTCGGAAAGTCACGACTATCTTCTAAAGAGAGGTAGGGGCCGGACATTGGTACGATTTCATTTCCACCAAGTGGTTAAGCACCGTTAAAAGACTAGAAAAGAGGGAGATGATGCTTGCAGTTTTATTACAGCAGATGAATGGGTGACAGGAAGGGAAGATCGAGGAAGGACAGAAGCAAACGATTCCGGATCTGGAAAAAGTATTCTATATACACCGATCCATGCCATAGAGCGCATAAATTAAAAAGTGTCCACACCGCCATCCTCTTCCCCCCCCCCGCCGGTATCACTCAGCAGACAATCGAAGTTCCGGACGAGAGTTCAGGTGAATATAGCACAAACTACAGCGCGGAAAGTGCCGCTACCCCGATCTAGCTTTATCAAGTCGTTTGTGTAAATGCTGACCAAAAACGCTATTGACACGAAGTTTCTGGAGAGAGGCTCACAGCCCCGAAACTCATGAGACACGGTCGGAGAAGATTAAGTGCCATTAAACTGAAGTTAAGTGGTATTACAGTATGTGTTCCAGGCCTAGAGGATATTTCGCTGGGAAGAACATAGGTACCGAATATGATATACATTGCTTCTATTAATTTTGGGTGCAAAAAGTTTAGTATTTCTGGTCTTCTTGTAGGAAGTATATTAAGTGGAAGTGAGGTTCATAGATCTCTGCCAATGGTTTCAACAATTAAACTACAATATCGCCTTCGATTGACTGACGGTTCGACCACTGATTCTGACGAGGTCAACCGTGTGCCCTCAGTATGGTGAGCTTAGGAACGATGAGTTTCGCATGAATTAGTTTATAGTGATATTTGACTTGCGCAGGATCTACCACAATTTTTTCTCCTTCATTCGCTTGAGCACAGTGTCACGATACGGTCAAGAAAACCGGAGGTAGGATCATGTGCGGATGGCTGGTGCAGTATGAGTCTGTGCCTAGGTGCGCCACTACATTCTCTCCCCCCATGTAGAGCATTAGTTATGGATGCAAATTGCCAATAGCGCGTGTCGTAGCCGGTTTTAGGGATATAAAAGGTACCACAAGACTGAAGAACGCAGTTCTATTGAAAGTCGACATAGGATTACATACTCTTTACGTTGTGATGTTTATGCGGGTGAGATTGGTTCATCTTTCCCATTACACGTGGCATTCCAAAAACATGTAGATTAAGTGGTAGCAATGTTTCAAGCTGATTATTGTCGAGACACCAGGTCGGTGTACAAAAGAATGAATTGCAACTGGTATTTCACGAAATTCGATCCAAACTGCACGTTGCCGGTCGGGTGTACTTAGTATTCTCACAGAATTAATCAGCTTGGGGGTATACACACCGACTTCGGAGGACATGCCACCGAGCATGGCACGATGTACGTTTTCGAAGCTATACCTATAACGGGCGTGCGAATTTTATCTGTTTGAGACGTCGACTCGTTGACGATAGGCCATGTCGAGCCAGTACTCTGCACTCGATCCATGCACATACAGATTTTGATAAAACACCAACAGGAATCTTAGCAGTTGGGTTCACTTGTTGGATTTGTGCGAACCGGATGCACAAAAAGCGAGCAATATTCTATACACAAAAATGACTTGCTGAAACCTGCACGATGCAATGAATCGGCATCTTGATTAAGAGGTCTCCGAACCATGCCGACAGGGTTGCTAATTGTATGGTCGAGAGCTAGGCCAAGACAATCTGATAACCACGGCCATATACAGCTTACTGTCGACCCTCTAGGCCATTTTGTTTTTTAAAAGATAAACAACAGAGTCCATAAAATTCGAAGTAAGTTTTTATCAAGAAATATTACCACTTACAGTAGGTGGTGTGCCACAAGAAATTTTACCCGAGATGCTAAAATTTGCTCTTTTATTAGAAAGAATTCGGTACGGTCGAAATATTACCACTTACAGTAGGCGGTGTGCCACAAGAAATTTTACCCAAGATGCCAAAATTTGCTCTTTTATTAGAAAGAATTACTTCGGTACGGTCGAAATATTGCTTATCGTGCAGGCAAAATCCGAAGATATTTCAGTTAAATTAGAATATCGGCTTTTCAGTGCACTTCTTCAGGCTGCCTTCAAAAAAACCCACTCCATAAAAGAAGGCTACTTAATCAGTCCCCGATTATCGATAGCCTTATGAAGCTTAACATATTTCATAGAAACCATGCAGGAAAATATACTTTCTGATACTCATTCGGTGATAAATTATGTCTTTCCAAAAGTGCATACCGGGAAAACAAGGAGATATCAGCCAAAAGTGCATAATAGTGAATTTGTTAAGACTGTTAAGTATCCATTAAAATGGCATAGTAGCTGTCTATTGGGAAATGCTCATTTTGAAGTATACAACATAGCCAACATCCACTGCAAAATTTTAAGACCCCTGTATGGTGTCTTCTCAAAACACAGCACAATGTGTAATTTTCCTTACACGGAAAGTGTGCAGACGACAGTTTGGAAACCTAGAAACGGTAGAGTAACGGCAGGTCGTGTTCAAGCTTATTCGGAAATGGTAAACCATTTAAAATGGGAAGGCACTCTTTTGCAGAGTATAATACTTGATTTCTACCAACCGAGTACAAGAAGTGATATATTTGTGCATTTCGTTCTATGAAACACGTCTGAGTCATCGAAAAGCAGGGGACGACTCATACTACTTAAATAGTCAGGTTGAAGGAGAGCAGTTTTGGCAAAGCATTGGAAATAGGTGCATTCGAAAGCCGACATGCCCTCGACATGACGCACGTATGCTAATGCTATTTGTCCGTTACTATACGACGGCAATAAGTGATGGCAAGAAGAAAAAGCACAACAAGGAGTTCATGTAATCATCATCATCATCATCATGTCTGACAGACCCGCCTGTTGGCAGTGCTGCATGAAGCACTCCGCCAAACCCCGGCTGTCAAAAGAGGACTCAAACAGAAGACGCTCAGACCGCCTAATCAGGGCGGGGCGGGGTTCCTCCTTGGAAAGTACTGACTGCCAATCAGCGGGGTGGTGTTCAGTGAGGTGCGGGGCACATGCATCAACCACGATCACAATACAGGCGGCTGATAAGCACTGTCGCTGTGGACAGTAGGTGAGCCGACGAAGCACTTAACACTGACTGAAATGACAAAGTGCGGCATGACTTTAGAGCTGACAGGCCATGGTGCTGCCGACGCCATTCGTTATCGACTCCCTCTTCCTCCAATTACCACCTCGTTCGGTCAGGCGTTATTATCCCTCGGGGTAGTGCCCTATCGAGCAGGGGCAGGTGGTGGTGACCCGAAAGAGAAGGTGAAGGCCTCAGCCCGCAGCCAAATCCTAAGATGGTTCACTCACGTCAGGATGCCAATTTTTAAACAAGCCTCTTTTTGACCTGCTGAAACAGAACTCTGTTAAAAAGACTACTTAGGTATTATGAATTTTCCTCATTAATTTTTGATGCTATTATTCATTTAAATTTATTTTTGTACACAGCGTGTACAAAAATATCCTTCCTTGTACTCTGTTGCTAGAAAAATTACGTCTTCTTCGAATTTTTATGTTTGAAGGCCTCAGCCTGTGGGAAGTTTGTTCAGGACTATGTCAATTTGTGAGAGTAAGCTGGGAATGCTTACCCCCCACAAATGACAGCACCCTGGAACAGACCAAACATCTTTTTCTCCTCGCCCATTCATGGGGCCGTCTGATTGTCGGGAGGTTAAAAACCGTGGGGAGAGAAACCGCCTCAGCAAATGCATGCCAGTTTGGGGTACGACCAGGTACCGAAAATATAGAATTTGTGAGCACGTTTTCATCAGTATTAAAGGACCCCCACCGCCTCTTGTGCAGGGCAATTACTTATGGGCTGTAGTAAGGAGGCCTTGTGCTGTACTTACGTCGACCTCACTTCTTACGTTTTTCGACCTTCTACGTGTACTTATGCTCGCTGGAGTAGGCGAACACCGATCTGTTCCACTTTCTCGAACACAGATAGTCCGGTTGGGATGCTAGAGGTCATACACAGGTAACTCCCTACGATGCCTCGAAACGACACGGAGAACATGCAGTCCTCAAGGTAGTTTATCAAGCTACTATGTAAAAAAATATGGTTTCAGTTAAAAAAGATCGCTTAATTGAAGTAGTAATGAGGATCAGCGTGTAACATACACCTAAAGCTTTTACTAGAACGCTGGTTTTTGAATGAGTATTCCTCACTTAAGTAGTGGGCTCTTTTTGTCTTTCGTTTTTTTAAATGTCCTAAGATATCAAAAAAATATTATATGTAGGACTTACACAATAACAGTCTTTCGTGCATTGATTTTATAACCAATCACGTCTTCATCAAATTTCCCTATTATAGGAAGGACATTTTTCAAAAGGTATGGATATTTTCTGAGCAGAATCGGCAAAGATGATCGGAAACTACGCAATAGTAAGTCAGCATGCTTCGTTTCAGTCAGTAATCCAAGATGATACACAATAGTTAAAAGCCTGAAAAGTACGCTTCATATGAAAATCTATTTGCGCATGTCAAGCTCCAATAGACTGCCTAGTTCATTAAAATGACGAGCTTGAAATTCGAGGCATATATTTGAGTTTGTTAATTCCGTTTGTTAAATTGATTTAATGCGCAGAAGGCTGTTTACTAAAGAGTTCACTCCAAATCTGTTTTATAAAAACAGGCCAGAATTAGATTAAATCCGACAATTCTTGTTCTCCAATTAATTTTACTACGCTCTTGTAAGCCATAGATCAAAACCTCTTGTTTTGTAAGCGCAGTACTATAAACGAAAAATAAATGTTATACATAAATCCCTTCTAGGAACGGAAAAAATTTGTTTATGTGGTCATTAAAAATCAGGTAAAAGGCAGATATCAGACATAGCATTGTCTGCTCCATGCCTGACAGACTTTATGCTGTTTAAAACGCAAATAAACAATAAACAATTCAGCGATCTGTAATTTTTTACGACTGTTCATCATTTTTCCTTTGCATGCGCCCCTCCTTCTTAAGCACCTTATTAGATCAGCTTATTTGACGATTTGTAATAAAGCCCTTATCCAAAATTCGAGTTTTTAATTAAATTAATTCGTTTTATGGCAAAAACGTTATACCGTACTCTCAACAGAAGGTAATTGTCTTCAACTGAAAGCTTCATTTAAATTTCCGGTCTGACCCACAAAAGTAATGTCCCAGTCACTCAACGCCATGTCCTGCACCTAATACTTTCGGAAATTATTATTTTAAGTATTTTTATGCTAGTAAGCATTAATTTAACATCCATACTCTGCCTTCTTTTGAAAACGGCTCTTTCTTTACTGTCGTATGACTTTACGGGATGCAGCGCAGACTGGTTTTGCGTAAAAGGGATTGTCTAGCGAAATTCATGAGATACCGTGAGATCGGAAATCTACTGTCAAAATTATTCTCATCATTTAGCACGAAACCACATGAGGCCTTGTTCATCACAAGCAACAAGCACAGCGGCAACTTGTTATATACCGAGGCAGACTTGCGCAACCAGTACATCCTCCTCTCTCACTCTGCGTAGATAAATTCGAGACGATTTGAAATTGGCTAAGATCCAGTAATCAAATCCCTGAGTATGCATACTGTACACACACGACAGTGCAACCGTCGGTTTCGACGAGGTCCACCGTGCGCTCCACAGCATACTGGTACAGAGACGGTGACCTGCGGGTGAGTTAGTTTTAATTCATAGGAGACTGGCGCTGCAGCTACCACACTCTATCTTTCCTAACCCGTCAGTGCCCGATGTCAAGACGGGATCAAGAAGACCAGAGGCGGTGTCGGGCGCAGGTTGCTGGCGCGACCGGAGACTCCTGACAGTGCCACCACACTTGAATCAGAACCCACAGAGTGGAAGTGCCATAAATGCCAAAATTGAGCTGGTGCGGCTTGAGCCTGCACCTACGAGTGCCATCACGCCCCCCACACACACATATTCGGTAGTTGCTATGGGTGCGCATCCCGAGTAACGCCTGCCGTGCCCTGATCTGGCCCCTGTGTTGATCTAACGCATCTACCATGCGGTCCGTTTAGGGGGGCAGCCAGAGGACAGTTACTTCGCAGAATACGTAGACAGTTCATTAGGGTACTAACAGGCCAGGCATAGACAACTGTTTCACGGTTATTACCGATCGGCAGTACGTCCTATGCCTTGTGTACTGTACACACACAGGTACAAACAACCATGAACCAGATTACCGAGCGAGATATCGGATCTCCCGCCGGAGAGGTACCAAAAAGGTTTATTAAAGCGTACATCGCATCTTGTGAAGCTATTGGTCGAAATTTATCAGTCCTATATGATTTAGTTAAGAAGGGTAAGTGTGAAGAACGCCGACGAAGATAGGCAGGCATTTTTCACATGAAATATCCGCGAATTCGGTCACTTGAGTAGACCAAGTTTAAAAGGTTAACGACAGCATCAATTGCGGCCTGCAAGTGCGTGCAATGAAGATGCTTCGGTCTGCAAAAAATAAACCCACTACAGAAGATACACAGCTATGACGCGGAGCAGAAAACTTTCAAATGCATTTGAATGCCTTTACCCAGGTTACCATCTCCGCTGACCAGATGATGCCTACCTGATAAAATGTCAACCAAAATTCTGAAATGTGTTTTTGATTCCAAAAATTATTTTAGTTGTATTATTTATTAGCATGCAGCCGAATCCCAAGATAGTTCATGCACGCCAGGATGCCAACTTTTAAACAAGCCTTTTTTGACCTTGTACCAAAGCATAACTCTGTAAAAAGACTACTAATGTATTATGAACATTCCTCATTGATTTTCGATGCCCTTATTTATACAAATACATTTAGTATACAGCGTGTACAAAAAAAGCCTTCTTTGTACTCTGTTGCTAGAAAATTACGTCCTCTTCGAATTTCATGTTCGAAGAAAATGTATTTTTCAGTTTTAACAAGCTTATCCAATTACCGAAAATGTTTTACTCCGATCTACCAATACACACGCGGTTAGATTTTCCGAACTACAAAAAAGATATCCCATAGTGTTTATAAATGTTTGCATTGGATGTGAACCACGTTGCATTTTTAAGAAGTAGCATTGATAAGTGGACATTTCATCATCTTAAAAATCTCATAATAAGAAACTTTTTTAAAAAAGGAAAAATACCCTTTCTGAAAGAATAAGTATTTTGATACCAAATGGGTACAAGAAAGTATATTTGTATGCGTGTATTCCATAAAAAAATATTTGAATTTATAGTGGAAATGTGTACCACTTAAGCGGTCGAATTTCATGTTTGAAGAAAATGTATTTTTCAGTTTTAACAAGCTTTTCCAATTACCGAAAAATTTTTACTCCGATCTACCAATACACACGCGGTTAGATTTTCCGAACTACAAAAAAGATATCACATAGTGTTTATAAATGTTTGCATTGGATGTGAACCATGTTGCATTTTTATGAAGTAGCATCGATAAATGGACATATATGACGCCTAATGAGTGGATATTTCATCATCTTAAAAATCTCATAATAAGAAACTTTTTTAAAAAAGGAAAAATACCCTTTCTGAAAGAATAAGTAATTTGATACCAAATGGGTACAAGAAAGTATATTTGTATGCGTGTTTTCCATAAAACATATTTGAATTTATAGTGGAATCAACAATCGTTAGTAGAAATGTGTACCACTTAAGCGGTCGTTTTTTATAGTGCTGATTTTCCAGGCGGCTGGCAGGAAGCTTCTTGGAAAGCCGGCATCCTGGAGTGAATTAAACATCTTGGGATTGGGCTGTACGGTAATGAATATAACAACTCTACTTAAGTACTTTTTTTCCAATGAAAAACATCTTTCAGAAATTCGGTTGATATTTCACGAGATAGACAATCTTCTGTAGCTGTCTAGTGTTAACTTTGAACACTGGAGCCGAGCTTTCTGGTCGAAAGGGCACAGAAAACAAATGCTACGACCTGACATTAGGATCGGTTCGATGCTATAGTTTCAGCATTTTTGAGGAGCCACATTTTAAGTGCATTTTCTCCAGGAGCGACACAGTTCGATTGCATTAACAGTTAGAGCTGCTTAACTGACAAAGAAAAATATAACGGACATACGCATTCAGATATGAATAGCTTTCGCAGTCAAGCTATCCATTCACAGGAGTCAGAATGTGCGAAAAACTTCAGACTTGTTAAGACAAACGAGGATGTCTACCACGGATGTCCCACGGAGTAGGCGCAGGATGGTGACTTTGCTACACCTACTGCACTCTGTCCTCCCACACCCACCTGAGCCCGTTTGACAGACGTAGTCAACATGATCCGGGGTGGATTCGGCTACAGTGGCAGACAACGTTAAACAGCTCGTCTACGCGTACCACACACACGCCCTGGTCATTAAGTCTTACGTCTCGATATGACAAAGCAGGGGTTATTTAAGAGAGTTAAAATGCATATCCTACCGGTGGGAAAGACCCGAGATCTGTGAAGCCTGTTTTGCCATGTTCAGCAATACGGTAAATTTGTTGATCAGGTAGAAGAAAAAGAATGAGGTCTGAAAAGAGAAATGTGATTTGTATTTTAAAACCTACTGCTATGGCGATTAAAAATATGCATGTCTTTAAATGCAACAACAGTCATCTGAGCCCAAACTTGACCCTGTTTAACCCTTAAATTAACCCAGTGTGGGGGTAAAGTTAAAACGAAGTGAAGAGCAAAGATTCTGTGCCACACGGATACCTCTGATGGGCGTTATATTCATCAGGAAATAGTCAACAAAACGCATACAGTATCAGCAAGATGACCCCTTACCAAGGTTGGATGTTTTTATAGTGCAACAGACAGTGACTATATTATTTACTTACTGGTCCCTCTGATAACATCAATCGTGACTGATTCAAACAGACCCGGGTGGCAGCTGGCATGTTGGAAAGTACCAAATGAAAGTGAACCAATAAGCACATTTGCGGTGAGAGCAGTAGACTTTGCATGCACAGTTTCTACCGTCTTCACCAATGTCTCGAGTTGACCACCTTGCCGCTGTTAACGGTAGTGGCTGGGTTCCGACGAGGTGACATACCAGACCAGCTCGCCTCCAAGCGAGGACAGCTTAGTCGGCAAGTGAGGAGGGTGAGAAGGAAGGACTGTGTTCCCAACTGACCGTACGGTCTTGCCTCGGATACTCACTAGAGGGGTTATTAAATGCAACTGATCGAACACGGACCTTATCTCACACCCGCAGACGAAGGTCAACTTGCAGGATGCGCTAAATAGTTTCGGTTTCGAATTGTCAGGGCTTAATACCGAGTTCGTGGGATCCGATGGAGCCACGCCGCGCATGTTCGGCTGAGCTGACGCTCGGTTGCAGTCGTAATTTGTGCGTTTTTGCACGTACCTTTGCCGCAATAGCAGAAACTATCCTCTGGCAATCAACACCATCACCACATAAGGAAGTTTGGATTTCACATTTTTTTCATTATCACTTCTACGAGTGACGGTAGGTAAGTTAACGATGGTCACTGGACTCGCGCTCGGACGTCTGCTGTAATCTGGCGGGTTAAGTTGTTCTACCGGTTGCAACCGCATGAACCGGTGATTAACCAAGGTCCAGAGACGGCGAAGGCGACTAATGGCGGATGAGTTGTCAGACTTTTGAAATTTCAATTAGTGCCAGACACAAGTTCAACTCGAGGGCTTCGTCTCCTATCACCATGATTGGGCAGGCATCCTTCAATCGCGAGACCAAAAGCGATAATCCTCGGTTGGGATAGCAAGCCGCATTTGTGCAACGGGGCCCACCAGCTATACAACCTTACCTCCGACAGTACCAGCGTAAGAACATGCCCGCGATGACCATCGAAGGTGAAATTCAAGGAAGCAGGCTTTAATCAGTCATAGCAGCCTAGGTCACGTAACGTCAGGTGGTTCATGAAATTCAGAAAACATATAACCTCTAGCGACACAGTTAAAAACGAAAGCCCGGGAACTGTTGATAACTGCGGCAATATTCACAGTTTCAACAATGAGGCAAGCAATGCTCATCCATGTACCTCCACTTCACCCCCACCCGCCCGTCAAAAGCGCATTGGTCCTTCGTGTTTGCGCATCGTCGCCTAGGCTATATAGCTACCATCAACAGACTCTAGCCTTCATCCAAAGAAATACTTCCGAGTATGTCAATCTTCACACAACTTACACCATACCAATGTCTACGTCAAAACGGAACGCAAGCTGTGTGCTTTCGGCAAAGCCGAAAGGCAAATTCTTCATTTACCGAGAGAGCAGCACTTGACAGTGATTGATGCTGTGGTACAGGCATGTTGCCAAAGCTTGAACCGACAAAAACGGTGGCTACTAACACAGTGGTTCTTTTTCGGACGCACTCAATGAACTTGCCAACCATAAACACCGCAGACCAACAAACTCGACTGGACAGCATCCCCAGCACGCATAAAGATGGAGTTATATTTGTTTCAAACCATGCGGAGGAAACAAAGGCGCAGGTGCACTCGACCAAATGTATTTTTTCTGCTCGGGAGAACCCAACTCTGATGACTACATAGCCCTGGCCGGGGACTGAAATATGCACTTCTCGATCTCCATTGGAGTGAAAACCACTCTGGTATCGAGAGGGCGGAGAAGCATTCAGTCGGCCTACCGACATCGCTCATTTTTCGCCTTGCGTCACTCAGAGAAAACGGATAGACGTTTCCAGGTCCAGGGCCCACTGCTCCAGCAAGGACATAGGCTGAGCATTGCGTGCCGCATTTCCAGTCAACACTTCGACGGCAGGCCCGCCGGCAGACATGCCCAAACGCACACAATTTTATCGTTTAGTGTTTCGTTTATGTGCCTCCAGTTGGACTGCACTGGTGCATAGGCACGATCAGACAGTGGCTCCGTGGCGCCTGGCTAGACGGAGGCACGTACGCACACGCAGACACCAGAGCGCTGTGCAACACGTTCGCTTGGCAGCCCCGGTGCTGGCGAGTTGATGTCCTTAAACACATACAAACAAGTCGCTCTTAGAAATTAAAGCTAACTCTCCCCCCCCCCCCTGAGGAAAGATGGAAGTAATAAACGGAACAGAGTTGTCGTACTACTGATTTTTCGGGAAATTCTTCACCCCCTCCCCCAAGTGGCAAAGCGTTTGATGTCGGAAATCGACCAGAATTCTCAATGACTGACCACAGCCTGGTCGGCACTGGGCTGGTAGATTCTGTCCTTCGTTAGCTGCCGAAGGGAGGTGAGGAGGGTAGGGGTGGTGCACGCTTGCGTTACGCATCCTCAACTCGACAGAGGATGTTTGAAGCTATGCTTCTACTTGAAGCGAGTTCGTCGAGAGGAAGTGTCGGAGTGGGAGTAAACGCTTAGAAAATGGGGAGCCGACCAAGCCCACTGAAACGTCAGCAATACAATAGCCCTGCTCCGGTGGGAAATTTTTCTTTCTCAGATAAACACATCAGAACTCTAACCTTATCTCCTCCGATTTTCAGGCTCAACCATGGCAACTGACTACAGTAAGTTAGAACCACTCGAAATTTTCAAAATATGTATTTTTTTCATGTTAAGAGTTCAATGAGACAGGCGATAAAGCGACCAGCCAAAGATCTTGTAGTAAGCTTCTTTAAAGTATGCTAGACTGGCCAGTCCATATGGATGCACTTAAGCTGAATTAATCGCTTTTATTACATGCAAAGTCTAAAACTTTAGATGATAATTAATCAAGAAACGAACGCGATGTTGGAACTGGAAAGACAAAGGAAGAGAAATGGACATTCGAGCACATTGGGGCCATCCAGCATTAGACCGAGTCAATAGCATCAGCGAAGCCCTACTACGTGGCTAAGAACTACTATCTGCCCATGAAGATTCAAAAGCCTTCAGTGACATGGGAACATGGCGCTCTGATATATGTTGGTCTTAGGATAGAACAAGTTCACTCCCTTTTACCTTAGCCAGGCCTTGTTAGGCCGGCTTGTGGAGAGATGGGTAGTTCAGTTTATTGAGGGAAAGATAGGCGAACGCGTTTGAGTAGTACTGGCTGTCAACTGCTGACAGTTCTAAAATTTATATTCTCGATGTCCATAGAACTGTGGCAAAGGTAACCCGAAACTATCGTCAAAAATAGAGTATTTGAGCCCATTGGTATCACGGTTGTCCATTTTTAAAAGAAAATGTTGACCCCAAGTTTGAAACGGAAGCTCACTGCAGATTTTCGCTAGATGTAGGGGGGTGTTGGAAAGTAACCCATCAGTTCAGAAACATGCTAGCTAACTCGAAACCTTAGCACTTATAATCTGTAATACGCAAAGGATTTAATTTCCGTAAATTTGACTTATCTAAATGCGCTCAGAAAACTTTGTCTAAATTCCCGAAGATATTCGGCCACGAAAGAGAGACTGTCGGTAATGCTTTACGAGTGTTTACTGACTCTAAACGGGGGTGGGTCACCTGTAATCCGTCACCTCAAAACGGGATAAATAGTTAAGCGGTGCTCACACAAGGATTCGAATATTCCGGACCGCAGACAGGAGGACGAGGATACGTGGTTGAGTGACAGCGCATTTGTCCAAGGCGGCTGCATTCGAGGTTCGGGGACGACGTGCCTAAGGGATGGCTGCCGACTATAAGGGGGTCTGAAACGCTATTCCAATCTCTCGGGTGCCTTCGTCCCTTACCTTTTCCAGATAGGAACTTTTGGCTATGGTAGGATCAAATGGGCCAAAAACCGAGCAATCCACTCAAAAATAAGCACTAAGTGATTTAATACCATTCAAGAGTTCGACATAATATGCATGTCTTACAGGTGATATGGGGGGGGAAGGCACAGCATCATTACGTAGATCAATTTGAATGCAGAATTCTGGGAAAATAGTTCCCTGCACGCGAACTTCAGTTCACGGAGGAGTTGTGACTGTGCTCAGTCGTGGCAAAAATGGGGCTGTGTCATCTAGGAAGACGCTGCCGGTAATGTAGAAAGTGTCCGAATTCTGCAGATCAGGATTCTGGTAAACTATATCTGAATGCCCCATGTCTTGTTCGCGCCGTTTTTTTCTGACGTACCCTTTTGGTACGCCTATCTGACCCACTTCAGTCCCCTTTTCTAACTGATTTGCGATTAGCTGGCTATCTTTTTAGGCGTAAGATTTTTGGGCCGGCTAATGTTGGCTCAATGATTCACTGACAAACAGCAGTCTTGTCCTTATTCGGCTGACATTGACACTGACGAGCAAACCGCCAACATATCCATCACCACTACCGCCACCTTCATCGCTAGCATACTCATCAGTGATACAACTTCCGCTATCCGTGGGGTTAATCTTTTGCTGCTGAATGGGTTCGTGTTCTATGTCCTCCACTCTGGAATTCTAAACAGACAAATTCCATCGATGAGCTTGACAAAGCTTTCGGCTTTACTGCAAAGTTGGACCCGACAATGCATGCAACAGTTGTAATACCAATTTTTCTTGCAGTTTAAGCGAGTTCGTAGATGCAGCTTCTGATTTCTGTGCGTAGGCACCGCAAAGACTTGTAGTGTTGACGGAAATACTGTTAACAAATGCTGCTCACTACAAGTTTGCTTCCACTGAAAAATTGAACTCGCTTAAGGAAGCAGCCAATCCCTGTCCTTCTGGCTTAAAGATAGGATATCAGAAAAGGTACTGGTAAACCACGCGATCAACGCGAGAAATTTTCAAATAGATGAAGTGTAACGGTAGTGGAAGGTGTGTGCGGCTGTTGAACAAGGAAGGAAGGAAGGTCTTTTGCAGAAAGAGTGTACACAAAGAAAAGGGAGACTGGAATGGCAACTTTGGACTTATTACCGGTCGTCACACTGCCCTAGCCAAACCCAGGTTTGCAGTATTTCGGTCTCCACCCCAAGTTCTTTGGTCATCGAGTGTTTATTTAGTCAAAGGCTCTAGCAACGGAGCTAAGGGCACGCTGTCCCGTTGGCTGCGATCAGGAATATTCACTACGGTGGAAGTACGCCAATCGATCGAGGGTCATGGGGATCAACTTGCTGCTGCGGCAGAAGCGAGTTCTGACAAAAACAGACAGACTGCAATGCTATCTCGGGCCTGAGAGCCATCGACTGTCGGCGAGGGCTCTACAGTGAGCCCCAAGGCACAACGGGACGGGCGGATCTCGAAGCCTGATTGGTGAACACACTTGCAATATGGTTCGCCTCATTTGTTTGAACATTATTTGCGTGTCCTCCGTCTTGGTCATCATAGAAGGAGGAATGCCAGAACGCATAAGTACTAGTGAAAAACTCAAGTTTTGAAAAGACTTGCTACTGAAGGCCTCTTATCTGAGTGCGAAAAAGGAAGAGCCACGCACTCGAAAAATGCCCCGAAATCGTCTAAATTTCCCCATTTCAATGCGGTTTGGGCCACTGATAGGCGGGTGTCGCCGAGGGTAGCAGAAAACATAATTTTACTGCACGAAATATGATATTTCTTCCTTCAACACGGTACGCTGGATAAATCGGATAAGAGCCTACTAGGCACCTTTTTTCCTTCACAAGGTGAAGAGAGAAAGAGAGAGAGTTAATACATTCATGTCGAATAAAGTCTTAAAACTATAAATACACTAGTGTCTAGGTCAAATGAGTTAGCATAATCAAAAATAAGCCATAACATTTGATCTCAGTAAACAACAGATTGATTGACATAGTCCGACGAGGTCCACCGTGCGCTCCACAGCATAATGGTGCATGGACGGTGACATTTGCACGTGGATTAGTTTTAAGTGACAATAGACGTGTGCTGCATCTACCGCACCCTCTCTTCCCCCACCCATCTGTACCTGGTGTCAAGACAGAGTCAACAAGACCGGAGGCGGAATCGAGCGCAGATGCCTGGCGCGGCGTGAGCATGCGTCTACGCGTACCACCACCCCATATGTACCACATTTGTTACTGCACAAGACGCAGACCATAAGAGCGTGTAAAATATTCAAATGCAGAAAGGGTCCTCCGGAAGTAGGGACGAGGAATGACGAAGCGGGTTTTACACTTGATCCCGAGCAGAACATGCTCCAATTCTAGGAGAGGGATGATGGAGAGGACCCCTTTTTCCGTCTTCACGCTGGTCTACTAAGAACCGGAATGATGCAGAATCAGTAGAAGCCATCCCTACCACACAAGGGATATATTTTGTGTATTTATATTCATTATTCGCTTCGTTACCGTTCTTGCCACTGGCTCCTCATCCATCCCTATCCCTTAGGGAATTCAAACCTGCACAACCAAGGAAGGAAGGAAACATTGCCCTCAAGCACGTTTCCCATGAATCTTTAGATAGATGAAGTGCCAAAGCTGACTTGGAATTTTAATTCTGAACAACACATGAGATATCTGACTATGCGCCGCCTAGGATCTAGTAACAAAGATTAATAGGTAATCCCCGGCCTCACTACGGAAATTCGTGGCAGTTGGGCGTAGTGACGACTGGACAAGTATATGAAAATTACGCATAATTACGTGGCAAAAGCCATCTGCACTGTCACTCCGTTATCGCTTCCAACTATACCCGATTTTTCGTAGACATAAGCCCAGGTTTTTCTTACCGGGCAATCAGCTTTTCCTGTGTGGAAGCGCTAGCATTAGTTAAGTGTAAGCTGACTAGGCTGCATCCGAAGGAAAACTCACGCAAAACAAGTTTTTTTCCTAATCAACTCCGTCCTCAGTTTACAGATTTTCAGCAGTATGGATTTCCGTTTGTTTGAAAGACACTGCCTAAAATTATGCTGATGCCATAGGAGAAAAAAAAACTTCATTGCAATAAATTTCCACTAAGAGAACGCCAAAATCTATCGCATGTCGCAAAGCTATGAACAATCTAAATAAACAGTCATATGCTAAGGACAATGCCTATTTTTTCAATCCTCTAATTGCACATTCTTTCACCTTAAGGAATGCCAAATAACCCTTTTTAAAACAATTTTAACATAGAAAACTTTAAAATCCAGATTTTTAACAGGCGAGAACTAACTTGAGTTAGGTCCTTACCTCGCTTATGATGGTAGCCAGTTCGGACGCATCAGTGGTTGGATAAAGTCCACTAAAAATGGCTGCGCCCAGGGCAAAGTAGACCAATAGTGCACCGAAATAGTCGGCAGACTTTGTAACAACTGGAAAAGCAAAGGACATCCTAACAGAGAGTTTGTATGCAAAGAAAGAACTGTAGACCTAAGCCGGACAAAACTAACTAAAAAGCTCGAAAAGATGATTGGACACTAGGTGCAAGTAGCACTATGCTTTGATCTCGCCGGATTGAAAGATAACTTATGTATCATTTAAGAAGTTTCATTTTTAAAGCTCCAGAGACTAAATATGAATGAGACGCAGTTTTCCAAGGAAGCCTTAGCACTTCGTGTGAGCCGTAAGGTAATTTTTCCAACACTCACAGGAAAGAACGGTGCTCCTAATAGTCCAGGTCTGTTGGGCAGCTAAAGTCGACGAAGCGAACAATCGGCCACGCAGTACTCAGGCACTGAAGCTCGACTAAATGCGGCTTGCTCAGACTGAAGGCGCAAGTGGGCATGAAGAAACCTAGAAAAAGAAGGCAAACAACAATACTGTTACATCTAATAAAGACCGGAATACAAAGCTACTTAAGTTCACAGTGACAATCTTCCAGTTATGGAGTGAAAACTAATGATGTGGTATAAAAGTCGACAAACGTTGGTTTGTGCATGAGAACCGACCGACGACTGTGCAAAAAATGTACATCCCTCAACTGCGCCACTCTTCGACAAGTCCGTAAATACTGTGTAAGCACTTTGCATTACTGAAAATTAGAAATCTGTACTGCCAAAAACAAACAAAAGCTAGTATTCACCTGAAGTAACCCTCCTGGCGTTCGCGCTCAAAGACAGATCTCGCAACCCAGGGGACGGTCCAACGGTTGAGGATCGAAAAAACTATGAAAAACACAACGATGGCTATGGGTCCCAGCCATCCTGCCCTAGAAGACACTTATAGCAAAAGAAAATTAAAGTACCTTTCCACAGTTTTGTATGTGTAAAAGACTATTAAGAAGGGGCTGAGAACAAGATCAGGTGCAAGGGAGGTGAAACTGGTGCAGAGTTCGTCAACATCTTGAACGAACCGCTGATCGCTAGGCAACAAGGAAGTTTATTATATTAAGGTTCGGCCTACGGATTATCGACGTTGAGGAAATTAATGACAACATAATAGGCATTTGCCCGAAAGTACAGCGCATGGATGGAATTTGTGATGATTTCGCGCATTTCAACCGCCAGATACCCCGCAATAAGGGCTCTAACCGCAAGAGACTAAAAGTAATAGATAGAATGGTTACTTACAAAGGTGTTGCAAACAATAACCAAAATTGAATACAAAACAAGCTTAACATATCCGGAGTTGTCACGTGTGGTTAGCACACCATAAAATTTGGATGATAGTAAACCTGTTTCATATGCTACAAATTCACCTAAAAAAAAACTGTGAGATAAATTCGAACTTACCGAGCCCGCCCACAATAATTAAAAGCCCAAGATAAGCAACTTGTCTCGAGCACAATGGACGGAATACTATATTTATGAGTTGACAGACGCTGCGAAAAAATTTCCAGCCAAAATTCACTCTAAAACGAACGTTAAATTATACGGAATTTCACCTCCTTTTTTCAGAATCATCTTCTTGGATTATTTCGTTTTTTGCGAATGCTCTTCTCTGCGGCCTTTTGCAACAGGTCATTGTCTTCAGGTTAAGTAAAACGCAAAAATTAACATGTGTCGCCAAGCAGGAAACTCCATATAAAATGCAAAAGGCACAGAATGAACGTCAGAAACCAGATTCAATTACGTATATAATAGATCCCATAGGCCCGCGCTTGAGAAACGGTTAGACGTAAGCCATTTTTAAACCAGTGAGATGGCGTTCTGATCAATCAACGGCTCGCAAAAATAGCCCGTTTGATTTTAAAGCACGTCAATTGTATTAACAAAGAACGATGTTGGATACTGGCAGTGTTTCGCAAGCCAAAACGTTTCTTGTTTTTGACTTATTCTCTCAGAAAAAACCAAAAATATACTTTGTAAGCTTAAGGACGTCAGTGATGTCTTAGCTGTAACTGCTATCCAGTAGATGAGCTGATTCATATGATTTTTATCATTAAATGCCGAAATAGTTTTAGACCACACGCAAGCTTCATATCTCAAAACCGCGGAATTAACACATATTTTTTAACCACTTATGTGCCCATAGTCCACTCGGGCAAAATGAACCAATTTCTACTTTCAGACTTATTCCGCAATGATGACGGAATTTCACACTTCGAACCTGGGAACTAATTTTCGACTTCAGTGCATAAATGGAAGACGGACACAGTGGTCTGTGCAGATTTTCTAACTCTTGTGAGGATGTCCTAAAAGTTTAAAAATCCTTACTGTGTACTGAGGCGCCGTGAAGAATTCGTTCAAGGCCTATTCCAAAATGACGACCAGCCTTTATTATCTATAACCTGTGGAAATGCCGGCATCTGCGCCCAAACCGTATGTTACCACCAGGCGCACAAGGACATGGCTGATGTGAAATATCAGTTGGAGGGAATCAATGTTTGGTTAGTATCGCTGGAGTAAGACCATTAACGATCCCCTTCACAATATATTAGGAAATGAAACAACTAACTGACCAAGCAATTGCTTGCTTTCAAAAACGATATGCAGCAAGTAAGGCTGACGAACGTTGTTAGAAGAAGACCATTGCTACCAGTTTCAGGCCTTCCCGCTTGAATCTGGCATTGAGCACCTACGAAACCAATGAACACTTCCTTCGCCGGCTAAGTATGGAGAAGGGGTTCGCAGGTGAGGTGGTATGTGTATATTTATTTGGCCGTTTCCAGATAAATCAACTAGCTGTGGTAGGAGGTCAAAATACAACGGACTTCTTCCGAAATCTTCTAACTGTTCTTATAGGTCCACCACTTTGCCATAACTTAGGCTGAGTGGGCGGATCCAAAGGAAAACTCTCTTCCTTGCCTGCCCACTGTTCGTTATCTGCAAAGATACCCTAACTTATTTTTATTGCCACACACAAATTCCAATAGCCACAATCCCCATTTTGTAACTGCAATGTTGAGGCAGTTCAAGGAACAGCGATATGTTAGTTCTATGGGTCAAAGACCGATATGAATGGCGAGCAAAATGCCGGCATAACTTCCAGCAAGTACAACAGTTGAATTTCAATCGTCGTCCTCAAGTATTCAGATTTCAGGTATCCCCATCAATGACTTCGCATGCCCACAACTATTATCACCCAAATAAAAGTTGAATGTACTCATAAATTACCACTCATACATGGCACGATACTTAACCCGTGAATTTGTTGTTATTATAATAAGTATTATTAAACACTACAGTGTTCCCCAAAATATCAAAGCTCTTTCCTACTGCATGAATTGCCAGTAACTAGCGGAAGTGATCCCTACTTTGGATACAGAGGCCCTATAAATTCCTATGACTGAGGACGGCATGTTTTTGCCTTTCTTTCCAAAAATTTTGACTTCCAAATCATCCTTTCTAAAAGTGTTTTTCTACTTTCCTTTTTCGAGCGATACAGTAGATATATCTACTTATGTACATACATGGCCTAGTTATCACAACGGTTTACCCTTGATAATGCGTGGGGGGGTACGATGTGACACATGCAAGGATACTACAATAACCAAAAACTTAAAAGCGCGTACTCGCTGCTACAAAATCGAGGCCGTAAAGGGTGGAAATGGAAGAGAAAAAAGATTTCTCCTCACGAACTTTATCAGTATTGTAAGAACAAATATGGCTATCATGCCACATCACAGTAACAACAGTTAGACATATCTAGCATCGACGTAGCCAGGTTGGCCAGGCGCAGCTGATATGAAGGGAGTAACTTTGACAAACGTATAAACGGATGGTGTATTAATACACACCAGTCCAGTGAAAATTATTTTCCAAAACGTATAAACGGATGTATAAACGGTTGGTGTGTATTAATACACACCAGTCAAGTGAACATTATTTTCCAAAACGGATAAACGGATGGTGTGTATTAATACACACCAGTCCAGTGAACATTATTTTCCAAAATCCTAAAATTCGGCACTCTATTAGCAACTTATACGTGCATGATTGAAATTTAAAAGCGCATCCCACATATTCAAAATGTATAATAGACGACGTACTGGTAGGCGCCATTCTGAAAACCACTAGTTTGACTCACTTCGCCAAAAATTCCGGATAGGATTTTAAATAGCAAAAGCAACGACAAAAATCATAAAATCTCATGAAGGCATCCATTAGGAACTGAATAATGGCATGAATTCAGCGACATTGGAGACTCTACCGCGTGGTTGCAATTGAAACTGGAGGCCGGAGTCTCATTTCATAATTATATTTTCTCTTAACAACGAGTGTACATAACTTAATAGGGTGGAAAGCGAGATAAAGCATAGAAATATTTTTCTTACTTTTTCACTAACAGAGCTCCAATGTGCGAAAAAGCACCACAACCGGCACCTTTTCGTCGAGTATCACACGCAAATCCCTACTAATTCAAAGTGCAATTTAAATAGCCTGAAAATTTATGAAAACGAAGAAAAACTCAAGGTCACGATCCATAAACAGCACTTTGCTGAAGATAAATGGAGGGACGTACAATCTATTTTAATTACTTAGACGTTCCATAATCAAATTCATGCAAGATATTTTTCAGAATTGTAACCTCAGCCGAAACTTAAAAATTTCACGCCACAAGTATTCATTGTAAAGGAAACTATCGAGAGGGAAAGAGCGACAATGTTTCGCAGTATGGAGATAAAGAAGTGATTACACATATATCGTAAGTGTAACAGATGGAAAATTCGAATTTTTATTTCCGATATCAACTTTCTAAATGCGTAATGGTGCTGTTCGTTTCTGGATATATCCGTAAGGGTAACATACCACACAGCGATTTATTTAGGGCCCTAAATAAAAACGCTCGACTATTATGGATAAATCCACATTTTTGAGTTGGATGGCGTAAAAAAATCAGCCCAAATTAAAAGGAATTTTTAATGCGAAGAAGAAA